>PVKC010003551.1:0-38665 GCA_004027635.1 Crocidura indochinensis | reverse complement strand
TAATTTATAATATATATAATTTATAAATTATATATATACTTATAATATATCTATAATATATAAATATATATTTATAATTTATAAATTTATATTAGAGTAGGGAAGGCAAATATATTTATATATATAGTATATAATATATAATTTATGTATTATATAATATATACTATATATTATATGTATGTAAATATATTTATATATATTAGTAGGGAAGGCAAAACAAGTTTTAAACTGATTATATTTTTATTCATTATTATACCCAAGTCTATAAATTTTCTTATAAGTAAATCTGGTTATGATTTTTTATATAGTTGAGAAAGTACCTAAGCTACTGATATGGTTCTAATTATATAGCTTGGTACAAAGAAATTTTTAAAAATTTACCTTCATATATAAGCATTTATTTCTACTTAGGATGAACTGAAAATTTCATATCAAGATTAGATAGCAATAATTTTCTGTAAAAGAATATCTGTGTATCTGCATGCAATTTATATATAAAACCTTGTGTATTTACATAAAATGTGTTTATGCATATTTATATATTTATGTTATGTACATATAGATATAAATCCTTATGCTGCCCAACTTGTTAACTAACACACCACATGAAAATAGTTCCTGAATTTGTTATTTATCTATGTTTTGGCATGAGCTTACTATTCTTTCTGAATGCTCAAAAATAGAGTATGAAATTCATGTATCCAATTGTTTAATAATTAAAGAAAATATAAAATTGAAAAATACATTAATTAGTCCTATTGAAAGCTATTACTGATGCATTTTGTTACATATATTTTTGGGTATAGATTTTATAGTAACAAGATATTGAAAATTTAATGTTTATCAAGTTGAATACTTCCCAAATTAGTTCTTTTTGCTCAGAATTAATTAGGGTAACTAATTAAATGTTATAAAATTGTCTACCTAGAGTATTTATTATGAATTATCTCTGAGTTCCTCCATTACTACATGGAATTTTATATTGTTTGTGTCTTTTTTTAATGACAATTATGCCACTAAGCATATATTGGACATAAAAGTTTAAAAATTGCTTTATTAATGGAATTTTATAAGCTCTCATTTTTACGTAACTCTAATTTCCTCTTTGTGTTTTGGTTAATTAAATATATAATTTGTAAAATATATGTGTTTATATAAATATTTGTGGACAATATATTTAGAAATACATTTCCACTTTAATATTACTACCAAATAGGTATTTTGCTTTGTTCTGTGGCTAGTTTATGCAGTATTATATAAACTTGATTCAAATGCCATCTGCAGCTCAGCTGATCATTTGGATATATTGGAATTTCTGAGGCAGTGGCATTGGTTGATGCTTACATGAAGAATTATTTTATTTATTGACTAGTATTAATTCTAACAACAACAGATAAATTTGACTTGAAGAAGTTTCTCCCCTTAAATGATGGGAACTAGGGACTAAAATTATCCAGTCTAAGAGATGTGTTACACTTTAGGTATTTTTTATTACTACCTGTGTTTTTTAGTTTCATTTCTTTGTCTCTGAAATGACTTTTGCAAATAATTTTTTTGCGTTATCACCAAGAAAATTCTTTTCAGATTCTTATGCCATATGGTCTCATTTGCCACATATGTTTACCTGGCAATTTCTCTGCTGTCAAACTCTTCATGTAATGCCAGTAACCAGTCAAATACAGGTAATTCTGCAAGTTTGTCTTTTATTCCAGGTGCAAATACCCACTGGGCTTTGAAGCATACAGCAACTGTCTTTATTTCTCCTGATACCTACAATTTTATCCCACAGCTTTCTTTCTTTTTGTTATTCGCGCACAACACAGATAACTCCAGTTTCAACAGCCATGCTTCTTCCCTTATAGAATCAGTATAGTTGATCTAAGATTTTTAGCACTGAGATATATAAAGTTCTTCCAGGAGGTTGCACGTTTTTTACATATTGAACAGAGATTGCCAAAATGACCAGATTCATGTTAAAGTTATGCCATTAAGACTCCAATAAATTGGGACCCGGGAGATAGCATGGAGGTAAGGCGTTTACCTTTCATGCAAAAGGTCAGCGGTTCGAATCCCGATGCCCCATATGGTCCCCCGTGCCTGCCAGGAGCAATTTCTGAGCGTGGAGCCAGGAGTAACCACTGAGCACTGCCGGGTGTGACCCAAAAAAAAGCAAAAAAAAAAAAAAAGACTCCAATAAATTTCTCTGATAGACATTTTATAAAAGTTGTCACAGCTCATTGCTGGAAGAACATAGAACATAATATGTGAATCAAATAGAAGAGAAATTATTGGAAACCTAAACCTGAATTTCTCAGTAAAGATCCTTTATAAATCAATATGTCACCATGTTCACTATCTGATGAGAAAGGAATGTTCTAGCTTGCAGTGGGAGTCTTTTTTATCCCTCTTCTTGTTTGTTTTAGGGCCAAACTTTGCAATATTCAGATTACTCTTGACTTTATACTCAATGATCATGCCAGGTGGTGATTGGTTAACCATGTGTACTGTGGTGTCAGGGATCAAACCAAGGTCAGCCACAATTAACGCAAGCACATTATCTCACAGTACTATCTTCATGGTCCAGTATTATAATTCCATATCATTTTTCTAATGGTTTATAGACTAGGAATTCACTCTCAAAAACTCATCTAGTCTTAATTACATTCAAACACCATCAACTTAAGAATTGATTTGTCAACATATTAATTTTGAGATAACACAACTTTCAATCAACGTGCATCTTTTTAAACTAATTTTGCTATATTAAATTCCACATTACAAATGACTGATTTATGCAGGTGAATAAGAATAAATTGTAGTATCATTAATGGACATTCAAGACACAGGGCATACCAGTTGAAGTCTTGGTCCCAGTTCAAATATTTGTACTTTTGCTGCTATATCTATCGCTTTGTATTTTCCAACTAACTTCATTATACTTATCAAGAATCTTCTGCTGTTCTTTAATAGAAAATCTACTTTTTGTGTTGAACAAACCTGTTGCCTTCTTCTTGTTGTTGTTGTTTGTTTTGGGGCCACACGTGGTGGAGCTCAGGGTATATATACTCCTAGCTCTGTGCTCAGAACTTATGCCTGGCAGGCTCAAGGGACCTTATGGGATGCCAAGTTTGAACTTAAGTAGGCAGTGTGCAAAACAAGCACCCTAACCACTATGAAATTCCTCCCATACCATGAACAATCATGTTGAATATGATGTTATTTTATATTAACCATAACACCATAAGCTTCTTTTTCTGTATATCTACTATATGATGGATTGCTTCCTTAAAAAAGGGAAAAAATCTGTTAAATTGACTAGAGACCCAGTTTTCTCTGATATCTACTTCTCTCAAATTCTTGATAACTTTTCAGAAAATGCTATCAACTTGTTCTCAGAATTAATTATATAATGAGTACTTTTCTTTTTCTCTCTACTCTAATAGTTGAATATTGCAAGAATCATTAAGTAGCTATGTTTTATTTAACATTGTCTCCACATCGATAGAAAAGATTGCTCATTATGAAATACATAATTGTTTCTCATCAATCTCAGTAAAATATATCTCAGTTTACACTTGGCTTCAAAATAGAGGTATAGTACTATTAAAATGAACCAAAGACCCTTTAGTTGTACATATTTTTGTCTACTATATTTATATCCATCTACATACCTATAGCTATAGCTGTATCATATCACAACACATAATTATCTTTATCCTGTCATATATAAACATACCTTCTAATGCTCATTAAAATAATCTTAAATTTAGAACAAGAATCAGTTGCTTGGAATTCTATCACTTATAAAACCAAATCTTAGAATTCAAAATAATCTTCAAAATGCTTTATTTGAAAACACTCAATAAATGTCTGAGCACTGTATGATATTTTTTCCCCTAAGACCTGATCCTTAATTTGGGGTTTCAACCAGAATTTTGTATGTTGTCTAGAAAAAATTTTGTTTACTTCTTTTGATTTCTGGTGTTTGTATCTTTCATTACTTATATTAGTTTCTAATAGTGATGTATTTCAAGAGTTTTAAATCATAGGATTTTTCAGGGGGCAGGGAAACATACCCAGCAGCACTCAGGAGTTTTTCCTGGCTCTGTTCTCCAAAATCTTTCCTGGCAAGATCGGGGGACCATATGAGATGCCAGGGAACAAACCCAGGTCTATCCAGGGTCGACGTTGTAAAAGGCAAATGCCCTACCGCTGTGACATCTCTCCTCACACACACACAAATTATTTGACTTCTGAGAGTGGACCAAGAAGAAAGAGAATGGTTGAACAGAGTAACTAAAAGCAAATCTTTTGTATTTAAAATTCTCAAACGTATCAAAATACCCTATCCAGATACTTTTACTAGTGAATTCTAAAAAAAATAGAATATTTAAACTACTGATTCCTCAATTATTGTATTTATTTTGAATATATATATATATATTTATTTTTGAAATTTACCGGTGGCTGCTGCATTTTTCCACCTAGGCTTATACTTGAGTCACTAAGATTTCCCAGTTTTTAGGGTAAAGGTAACGGGTTGGCTTATATCGAGTATATAGTTAATAGTTTAAAGAAAAACAAATACTACACTAAAGCATATGGTTCATAATATTAATTGAAGAACAAATTAGGCACTCACTGTTGTGCTATGGAGAAATTATAAAGGCATCATCAGTAAAATTTTTAGCAGTAATATATAAACAGCTTTCTGATACAAACTCAAAAAATACTTATTGCCAATATTCACAGTGATGTTTCAGGACTATGGAGTATGGGGTTGAAAATGATCTGATAAGCTCTTTTTAATCCCTATGGGGTAGAAGTGTATATGGAACCAAAGTAGAGGAAACTGAATGATTTTTTTCCAATATGTTAGAGTGAATCTGTCCAGTTAATTTATTTGAGTAGATACATATACAGGCAACAAATGTCACCACACATAATGGAACTGCACTGAGTATACTATTTGTATTTTTATTATGAAATTTATTTTTAATAATAGCTTTATTTAAGAACTATGATTTCAAACAGATTTGTAGTTGGGTTTCAGTTATAAAAAAAAAAGAGCACTCCCCTTCATCAATGCAACCTTTCTACCATTAATGCCCCTCATCTTCCTCCTCCTCCACCCCTTTGACTGTATTTGAGACAGGCATTCTATTTCTCTCACTTACTGTAGCTAACAGAATCTTTTGGAGGAAAGCACTGTTGGAAATTTTAGAACCTGAAAATCGTGCCTGATCCTTTCCTGGATAAAGATAAACATAATAGGCTGGTTAGAACTGCCTATGTAAGAACACTTCACTGAATTAAATATAAGTGAAAGAAGGAAACTAATTAGATAATATATTTTTATTTTCTCCAATTGGCTATTTCTGAAAGTGTATAGGATCATAATAAGAAAGGACAATTCTTATGTGTAGTTAACTTTGCCACGTGAAATCTCCAGATGGGGAAAACTATATATTGCACTAAAATCTAGGCAGTCTCATATGAAAGGAGAAATCTGTAAAGAACACAAATGAGAAAAAGCCATTTGAGTCAGGACACAAATGTCATGTAGTTAACAATGATTTCTGTCAAGATATATCTTTTATCCCCATGGCTTTTTCAGTGTCAATGCCATTTCCACCAATATTTGTCTAGTATCATTAAAGTTGCTAGATGTTAAGTGCACTCAAATTGAATCTAAACCTTTTTGCATTTCCCATGTACGGATCATCAAAGTAATTTGTGCTTAGAGTGGACATGTTCTTTCATCTCTCTTTGGTACTTTTTTCATATTATGTATTTTATTGAAATTTTGCAGAAGCTTACTCTTACAGTAAATGGGAACCAATTTCATTCTAGGAAAATAACTAGTTGTAAGACAATGATTTATTTTTCAAATTATATATATGTATATATATCTGACTTATTTGTATGATATATGTAAAAATTTTAAATAAAGTACTTTGGAAATCAAGATAAGAATTGATAATAGCTATTAAAATCTCTTAAATTGATTATTGTGATTAATGCTCAGGCCACAGTTATTTTATTATGAAAAATGAGACAACAGTATTTTAAATGTGCTTCTTTGAGTTTAAATCCCTTGACCAAAATACAGTAGTTGAAAAATATTAAGCATAATATTAAAAAGTTACATATTCAGATTTGTATTTTCAGCTTATGTAACCCCTACTTTTATATAAATACTGAAGTACAAAGAAGTTTGTATTTTTACTTGACTTTATTTTTAAGTAAATATTGCTACGTACTTTTCTTCTTTCATTACCCTCATCACCTGTTATCTGAAGGATCACTATGCTTTTACTTAAATCCTTGTAGAATCAGTTGGATACATTAAACAAGGGCACTGTCTTTAAGAATAAGGGAGCACATGGTATCGTTATAGGAACTTTGAGAAATTTCAGTTTATTAAAGTAAAAGCAAATTTCTCAGGGGTCAGGACATATATAACCCCAACATCATAATAAATTACAAACGGTGGTTTGAAGTCAAGGACTTTAACCTAACCTATAAAATAGTCAGCAGAGGTGAAACTACATTACTGTATAACAGCAAATGGCAAAATATGAATGCTTGAACTTTCATTGATTTTGCCTTTTCTAAAGTAAAACTGTATAAAAATGAATCTATACATGGGTCAACTTTCTCATTTTTATATATTTTTTGAGTGAGCCAGAAAGAGGGTAATGGTTGTGCATCTGAAATGAGTAACCTCCTCTCTAATATTAACTATAAAACAGCTGTCTGTTCATTACAAATTCACTGGCAGAGCTATGATCACCTGTAACTTGGCCATATGCTCAAAGGCCAAATTGTCTGCCACAGTGAAGGAACTGGAAGGCAGTCTGCTGTCTTGAGAAAGAATTGACAGCAATTCCACAGTCAGAGCTAAGGGCTTTAGTGTCACATAGAATGTATATGCCTTTTTGTGGAGTCTGCTGGAAGCAAGGATAAGATGGCAACTTTAGTCAATGAATGGGGTATCAGTTTTGATTATATTTCTTTTCTCTAGGTGACCTTGGATTGATTATCTTAATGCCTAAATATCCTCATTGTAAAACTGAACTATTCTAAGACTAAAAGTGTATCAAAAGTGAAGCCAATCAGAAAGTAATAGAAAATAGCAGATACACTTGTTTCTATGTGGAATAGAAACAATGCAAGAGACTAGACAAAGTTTGTTTTGTTGTCAACAGGACAGAGATGTTTAGTTACAAAGTTGTGACTGAATTTTTAATAACTTTGCAGGGATAGAGCGATAGGGAAACTGGAGTAAGAGAGGTAGCATAGTCATAGGGCACTTGCCTTCTATGTAGTCAATTTAGGGAATACTATTTGATCCCCTAAGCCCTGCCAGGAAAAGTTCCTGAGAACAGGTCCAGGAGTAACCCCTGACCATGAGCATGCTGCGTGTGTCACCAAATGCACATAAACATAGAAATTACTATAAATTTTGTTAATTCAATAAAAATAACTGGAGGGGAAAATATGGGGTTAATATAATAAGAAAAATTAATAAAATACTAAAATTGATATTCTAAACATCTAGAAATGCCATTTCTGGTACATGGAAACTAAAGAGCATAGCTATACATATTCTAGTTTACAAAAATTTAATAATCTTGATATTCATGGTTACCTAAACAAATAGGTCTACCATGGTCAAAGAACAGGGCAATGGTCAAACCATAGTCTATTTTAAGGTAAAAAGTAGTGAATATATCTCATATATACTTAAGTATTAAAATGCAGCTGCTAGGGTAGGACTGACTACAGTTTATTAAAGTTAAATTTATATAATTTAAGTCTACCTTTAAAATCTTATACATAGTCTTCCCCAAAGAGAATGGACTAAAGTCTTCCTATATATTATTAATAATATTTAAAGATAAAAGCCTTTTTAAAAATTGTTTAGATGTACCCCTTACAAGACATTTTTCTGCTCCTAAATAGGAAAGTAATACTGAAAATAATTAGAAACTATATAGATCATCCACAGAAAGAATCTGAATGTCTGTTATAATCTCTGTCTTGAGGCGACCACTGCTATTTCAGTTTTATTTTTACTTATTAGGCTATGTAAATCATATGAAAATTAATTTCATGTTAAAAATGACTCATGAAAGAAACATTATGCTGAACTAAACATTACAAATTATACAATAGTTTTCATACTTATAAAACTGTTAATTCGCTGTCCTCTCTCTTTAGTAAGATCAACCTTTGAAATATTGGGTTATAGTATGGAAAATTTATAGTCTATAATAGAAACCTCAAAGAAGAAGAGTTTATTTATAATAGAAACCTCAAAGAAGAAGAGTTTATTTATATTTTACCATTTTACAGTAATTATAATAAAGATAAAAATTCAATTTCTTTTTGTTTTTAGTGCCAGAGTCCAGGTCTTACTCCTGTTTCTGTGTTCAGAGATCATTCCTGGCAAGGTGATGGGTATCAATAGGGAGTACTAAGGATTAAACTCAGGTCTCCTGCATGCAAGGCAAAAGTTCTACCTCTAGCTATCTGTCACCTAACATTAATAATATTTGTTTAAATATAAGCATATAAGTTGAGAGAAAATGATGGCAGTTTAAAAATTATTTTTATTATGAACACATTTGATTTATAAATTTAATCATGATCGAGCTTTAGGTATACAATGTTCAACACTACTTGTATCATCATCAGTGTCCTGTTCCCCTCACCAAAGTCTCCAGTTTCACTTCCCTACACTCTCTCTCTCCAAAATTCACCTTTATTTTTATTATACATTTTAGCATTTTGTCTTTTTGAATACTATTGCCAGTATTAATTCATATGTCCTCTGAGAATCACTGGGAATAAGCTCTAAGCAACACCAAGGCCTTTGGGGCTTATACCTGCTATTGCTCAGGGCTTACTCTTGGAAGTGCTGCATATATATTAAATGTAGTCAGATGTATAGACTACAGAGTAATCTGTAATATCTTCTGGTCTAGGTGGAAAACATTTTTAAAAACAACATTTAAGAAAAAATGTTCTATGTTGCTATGTTCTATCAACTGTTGATTGAAATATAATTAAGAAGCTATACAATTTAGAGAATGAATTTTTCAGATATCTGAAAATTGTGCTTCAATATACTTTTCAGCTGATTTATATTTTTTCATAAAGAAGCTATGGAGATAAAAACAATTAATAACCTAGAGAGAAGTTAGAAGTTGATTACATTTGTATGAACGTATAATCAGTAGCAATATCATAGTTAGAAGGTGAGTGTCATAATATTTTACTCAAATTGCTTCGAAGTCATTCACTCTTTGCCTGAATATTTTCTTGGATATTTGGTTAGGATTCATAAGTTTGCAATGCATTGTGTTATACAAAATATTCAAAGTATTGTGTTGTGCATAGTCTACCCAATCTATGTCTCCATACTCTTTTACTGAATTTATGGGATGATCGCAACAAGTTATTTGCAAGACCACCTCAGGAAGTTGCCAAAAGCTGAGAATTTTCTGGTTTCCTCAGAGAGAAAACTGTTGAGGTCTGGAAGCTCATGGACTAACAGGACTGTTTATGTTCTAGGACACATTGCCTTCTCTTATTCTTCATTCCAAGAAGCAAGTGTGAGAAAGTGTCTTGTTAAGGGTGAAAACAAAGGGACCTTGATGTAGGCAGTTTGGAAGTTAGATGCCAGCTATTGACAGAGGTTGTCTTAAAATACCAGCTGCACAGCACCTGGAGAGTTTGGCACCCAAGAGATGTCATAGCCACTTTCTTATCAAGAAAAGGCAACTTGACCCATGGGAAGCTGAAATCGGGTGCAGGCCCTTTTGGAAAGAGTCTGAGACTCAGAAAGCAAATCTCTTGTTTATCTTAGCTGAATATTTGGCCAAGAAATTCACAGTGAAATCTGGTCAGTTTTCAACAATTTTATTCATTCAAACACACAATAACTGGAAAGAGGTGATTAAAGCAAGCCAAGCTTTATAGCAAAAAAAAAAAAAAAACCAACACAATATATATCTCCTTTTACTGAAGTAGAGGCAGAACAATTAAAGTAAGAGTTTTGTTAAGGACAAGATGCTTTTGTATGGAAGTTAAAGGTTACGATTTTTAAGTATTGCTTTTGATTCTAACTCTCTAAACATATAGGGACCATAAATGTCCAATCATTAAGAAGTGAGATTGAACAGAATATTTTTCGTTTTTATTTTTTAGCAAAATTGAAGAAAAGCTCAGTTAGGATAAAACTAGAATAATGTGAAACAAAGTTAAAAAAAGTCAAAAGGTTGCAGAAAACATAAATAAGCAAAGGTTTAATTCTAGACCAATTCTAAAAGATCACAATGGCATTCCACAGAGTTTTTTAACTGGAATGTAATGAAATAAGGTGTATATAATGCAGTTTTTATACTGGTAACAGAATCATGTGGAGCAGATTTATCAGTCATTGATTTTAGGAATTAAGGTCACATGAAACATGTAGGTTCCTTATACCAAGGCTGGCTCCTAGAAATAAGTAAATTATCTTATACATGACTTACTCTTCGAAAATTGCTAATAAAAATGATGTAAATAGTATCACAAAGTAAAATGCCCAACTGGACAGTCGTGATTTAACTTCAGTCTTGTCTGTCTTTATAATTGTAAATATTCAATTCTGTAATAACTTAATAACTGCAGTACATGGCAAAACTAAAATTCATTATGCAAATGTAAATTTAAAAGGACACTCTTGTATTATTTTTATTGATGATATCAGGTGTTTTGTTAAAAGATTTTGAATTAAATATGCTTATATATTACAGTGTATATTAAATGCAATCATATAACAATCCTGAATACCTTATTTGTTGGATTATTTTAGAAAAATAAAAATTTTGATTAAAAATGATATGATAAATCAATGTTTTCCATTAGTCAGATATATAATGTCTGACATATTCAATGACATCTTAGAATGATATTTTATTTTGTACTTTTTGTTTGTTTATTTTGGGGCATACCTGACATTATTCAAGAGTTCAATTCTGGCTTATTGCTCAAGGGTCACTCCCAGTTATTCTCAAGAACCATATGTGGTGCCAGAATTCTAACCAAACTGAATTGCATGCAAATTAAGTTTCTTAAGTTCTGTGTTATCTATCTGGATCCTTTAATTTTACTTTGGATAAACAGGAATTATTCACTGAGCAATATCTTTCAATATAATTTCAAACATGGCATCTCTACAGGGGTTATTCCATCAAGGATAAAGTTCTAATTTGTATTCAAGGTGAACATAATATTTTTTATTCATGAATGGATTCCTAAAGAAATATGCACCTACAGACTAATATTTTTGAATTTCTATGATGAAAAAAATCTGTAATTTCCTCTGTAGTTTGTAATCTCTGTATATTTTTGTAAATTTTATAAAAGATTGGTTCATAAAATTTTTCTGAAACCTATGCCTTATAATAGCCAGCAATATCCCAATAACATTTTCAAAAATAAAAAAGTGTAGATTTACACAAACAGAAGTAATTTGACATGATTGGAAATTTCATTACTGGTCCCTGATGGTTTTAAGATATCAGTCCAGAAAGTATAGCAAAAATTTATCTAAGAAAAAAACAGAGGGAAATTTACTTGGTATCCACTTTTTCTCATCCATACTTTTGTATATTTGAAATAATTCTAATTTAAAGTTATAGGATTATATTTTAAACTTAAGAGATAATATAGCAGATAACATAATTGCTTTACCTAAGGATAGCTGGGTTTTTATCCTCAGTATCATTTGTGGTCTTCCAGTTATTTCAAGGAATGATCCCAGTGCTGGTAAGGTTGTGGAGAGATAGGGACTCTCACTCACTGCTAGTGGGAATGTGGCTGGCATAGACAAAGATACTACTTTTGGTAATAAACCCTAAGGGCCCAAACGCACAATTAATAAAAGGCATCTGCACTCCTTTCTTCATTGCAGCACTGTTCACAATTACCAGGATCTGGAAATAACCCAAGTGCCTGAAATCATATAAGTGGATAAAGAAATGATGGCACATCTACACCAATGGAAAACTATTAGCTATTAGATAAAATAAAATCATGAAATACTTTATACATTAATTTATCTGGAAATATTGTGCTGAGTGAGATGAGTCAAAGGGAGCAGTATAGACATCTACTGATTGTACACATTTGAGGAATATATGTAATATATATTAATTATACCTATATAGAGATAAAGATAAATTGAGAGTAATATTAATAATACCCCAAAACAACAGAAATGAGAAGATTAGAAGGATGATCCATGGAAGAAAGCTTGACATAAAGAGGCAGAAAGTGCAGTTAGAGAAGAGAAGGGAATACTATAGCAATGAATGTTGGAATAATCACTATGGCAATAAATGGATCCCTTAATTAGCAACATTGCATGTCACAGTACTTAAGGGGGAGAGAGACAGTGATAAAGAGACAGAGACAGAGGGAGTGAGACATATAGATAGAGACAGAAACAGAAAGAAGGAGAGAAGAATGTATTTGCTATAAAAGGAAGTTTGGGGAGCAGAGCAGTGGCGCAACAGTAAGGCATCTTGTGTACCTTGCACACGCACACTAACCTAAGACAGACCACAGTTGGATCCCCTGGTGTCCCATATGGTTCCTAAAGCCAGGAGTGATTTCTGAGTCAATAGCCAAGAGTAACCCCTGAGCATCACCAGTTGTGGCTGAAAAAGAATTAAAAAAGGCAAAAGAAAAAGGAAGTTTGG
Organism: Crocidura indochinensis; assembly: GCA_004027635.1. Classification (NCBI taxonomy): domain Eukaryota; kingdom Metazoa; phylum Chordata; class Mammalia; order Eulipotyphla; family Soricidae; genus Crocidura; species Crocidura indochinensis. The sequence continues at coordinate 25,907 of PVKC010003551.1, read as the reverse complement.
GTTGAATGTGGGAAACTCAAGACATTGGTCATCGAAAATGTGCATTGGTGGAAAAATGGGTGTTTGAACATTGCATGACTGAAACTCAAATATGAACAACTATGTATGTCATGATAATTTAAAATTAATTTTATTAATAAAATAAATAATGAGGTCGGAGCAATAAAACAGCAGTAGGGCATTAGGCATTTGCCTTGCACACGGCTGACACAGGACAAACCTTGGTTCGATCCCTGGAGTCCCATATGGTCACCCAAGCCAGGAGTGATTTCTGAGCGCATAGGCAGGAATAACCATTTAGTGTCACAGGGTATGCTCCCAAAGCTAGCTAGCTAACTAACTAACCAATTAACTAACTAACTAACTAACTAACTAACTAACTAACTAACTAACTAACTAACTAGACCATCAGACAAAGGGAAATACATGCTCAACAACTTTTGAATTTTTGTTATAGTTAATGGTGTGTTGGACCACACATAAATATACTCAAGGATTATGCTAAGAAGGTGACTTTAGTTTAAATGTCATGGTAAGTTGTGTTTACATTTTTCAAGACCTGATATTAAGGTCTTTAATCTATTTTTATTTTTTGTTTATGGCATTAAAAAGAAGTCCGAGTTCACTTTCTAAATGTAGTTGATCAGTATCTACAACACCACTTGTTGAAGAGGTATTTCACGGTCCACTCTGTATTTCTTGCTACTTTATCAAAACTTAATTGATAATTTATTGAGGGTCTATCTTAAAGATATTTAAATCAATTACATTGGTCTTGGGGTCTTTTTTTATACAATGTCATGCTGATTTAATTACTTCTGCTTTATGGTAGTCTGAAATTGTAGAAAATGATGCCTCCCATCTTCATGTTTCCAAGGATTGCTTTGGCTATTTGGGAAGGTATTAATGTTCCACATGGATTTTAGAAGTGTTTCTTGTATTTTTTAAAAAATTGTCATGATTAATATTGAATCTATATAATGCTTTGGGTGTATTGCCATTTTAGTTATGTTAATCAACCTATTTCATGATCAAAAAACGTATTTTTTTTTTTTTTTGTCACACCCTGCCCCGCTCATAGGTTACTCCTGGCTCTATGCTCAGAAATCGCTCCTGGCAAGCTCAGGGGACCATTTGGGATGCCAGGATTCAGCGTGCAAGGCAAATGCTTTACCTCCATGCTATCTCTCTGGCTCCAAAATATATATTTCATTTTCTTCCATCCTTTAATTTCTTTTTATTTTTTAATTTTTAATTTTAATTTTATTTATTTGGTGATGTTTAGGGGTTACTCCTGGCTATGCACTCAGTAATCAATCCTGGCTAGAGGGAACAATAGGTTGCCATCAACCAGGGTCTGTCCCAGGTCAGATGCCTGCAAGGCAAATGCCCTACTGCTATGCTATCACTCTGGCCCATCTTTTTATTTATTAAAGTAATGTTTTGTAGATTTTTTGTAAAGCTCTTTCACCTCTTTAATTTGAGTTTCTGATGCACAATTGTGATGAAATTATTTTAATACCTTTGTCTTTTCTTTCATTATTTTTATTTAGAAAAGTCATGAATTTTTGTGAATTAATTTTGTAGCCTGTAACATTACCATAAATAGCTATTGTTTCTATATGAAAATAGCTTGCATGCAGAAGGTCAGTGGTTTGAATCCTGGCATCCCAAATGGTCCCCTGAGCTCGCCAGGAGCGATTTCTGAGCATAGAGCCAGGAGTAACCTATGAGCGCGGCAGGGTGTGACAAAAAAAAAAGAAATACGTTTTTTGATCATGAAATAGGTTGATTAACATAACTAAAATGGCAATACACCCAAAGCATTATATAGATTCAATATTAATCATGACAATTTTTTAAAAAATACAAGAAACACTTGTAAAGCCTTCAGGTTTTCTAAATATAATATATGTCATATGCAAATAGTAAGACCTTGACTTCTTTTTTTCCTATCAGGATGCACTTGATATCACTTTTTGCTTAATTGCTAAGACAAGTACTTTCAGCAATTTATTTAATAGTTGTGGTTCAAGTGGGCAATCTTGTCTTGCATCTGATATTATAGGGAAAAACGTTAATGTTTCCTATTGACTTTAATGATCTCTGTAGGCTCGGATCTAGTGGCTTTGACAATATTGAAGAAACTTTCTCCAATTCCCATTTTGTTAAGAGTATATATCATAAATTATTGCTGATCATTAATAGTTTATCATTAATATAATATTTAGGTTCTGAATGTTTTCATTATTTATCATAATTTTATGTTGTGTGGATGTTTTTATTAACCCTGAATGCATATTTTACTAATTTAGAACATGAAATATTATTTCCCTGGCATTTAGATATATATTTTAATTTATGTTATCTTAAAATTAATGTGCACTGAGGAGAAAAATGGAATAATTTCTATTTCAGTTCAATTTATTCAGTTTATTCAATTTATTTATTATTTTAAAATATTTATTTAAAAATATATGTAAAGTCATAAAAATTGACTATGTCAATATTGTAAAGTCTATACAATATCCATATCAGCTTTAGGATGATACCAAGGATATGCCAAATAAAAATGAAAAAAACATTCAGATATGTATTTTTTAATTTAAACAGCAAAAAGATGTCATTTGGCAAGAATTTTATTTTAAGTAATATTACAAAAACTGATAGTGATAACATCATCAGTGATCAGCTATATAAATATATATACAAATTCTCAACTGGATTCTGAAAATTAACACATTTAAAGATTACCTGAATAAGTTATTTTTGTGTTTAGTTTTATCTTTTAAGTTCTCCGTGTTATTTTTTCAGTTTAGTTCTTGCTTTTAGATTGATAATTACTGATTATTACTTTGATAAAAATAGAAATAATTCTCATCAAAATGTTCTATTAATCCATAAAAAGTTATCCAAGAGTAGAGTGATAGCACAAAGGTAGGGTGTTTTTCTTGCACATTGCTGACCAAGGACAGTTCCAAGTTCAATCCCCAGCATTCCATATGGTAACCTGAGGCTGCCAGTAACAATTTCTAATTGCATAGCCAGGAGTAATCCCTGAGTGCCACTAGGTGTGGCCAAAAGAAAAGCAACAATAAAAAGTTATCCAAAAGTGCAGTTTCCTAAAATATATTATTATCCAGTAGAAATAAAATACTATACATATAGGTCATAAATCTCCAATTTAATAATGACATGCTATACCGATATGTAGCTAAGTAGTAGAATATTTGACTTGTCTGTGTGAAAATTTTCAGTCAATCTCCAGCACCATACACAAATGATGACATTGACAATATTATCTGATTATATGAATTGGGTTCAAATATCTCTGAATTATATAATGATCATTTTAGAAATTAAAAATATCTTTTAATGACCAATCATCCAAATTAGGGGTTTCTGTCCTGAGAAAGCATTCAGCGATGCAAAGATATGGCTTTTTCTTTAAAAATTTAAAAAGAAGAAATAACTACACATTTAACTCAATTTTTCATTTTCAAGAAATGCAGCGACAACAAGCAACAGAGTAAGTTGATTTATTGTAGCTGCTGAAAGAGCTCAGATTTTATTTTTACATACCTCCTAGTCTTGGCATGAGTGGTAATAAGTACAGGCTGCATTGCTCTTCCCTTGAGATCCTATTAGTTCTTTTGTGTTTGACCTTACCTGATCTGTCAGTTTTATTCGCCAGTTCTTCTGGGAAACTTGGTATATTTGTGAAGCAAAAGAAGCTCTAAACTGTTCTCCAGTCCCACAACTATTTTGTTCAAAAGATAGTGATTTGTTCCCAGAGTCCTACCTACCTATTAGCCATTACCTATCTGTGGTTTATGAAAACAAGTCACAAGCAGTTCTAGTTCAGCTTCCAAGTGCTGTCCGATCTCTATAGAAACTGAGATACTGGAAGGGTTGGCATAGTCCTCTAATGCTGTTATTTAAGTTTTAGTTTTGGATGATTGGAACAGCTCTCAAAAAATCCACTGTTTTCAGTTTCAGTTTCTTCTTTCCGCAGATGAGAGTGGCTGATATTTCAAGGCCAATCAATTGTATTATATTTACAGACTTAACCAATAAATCAAATGAGCTTTCAGATTAAGAAAATATGGATACTACTAAATATTCATTGGGGAAGAAAGAAGCAGTTTGTCTTTATTAATGTGGTCTTCTGGGTTCAGTTCTGTGACTTATTTAGCTAAATTCAATAGACTTAATGGATTTAGACAATCCAGACATAAATATAGAGAAATAGAGAACCTATAAGGGAACAAGGCAGTTACAAATTTGTAAATAGAGACAGATATAAAAATTATAAAATAAATCTAGACTTTATAGCATAAGACCTAAGAAGATAAACATAGGAGAGTTTGGCCTAAATTTATTTTCATTTCTATAAAAATGTTTAAACATGTACATCTCAAAAGCAGAATCTGTTTGGCCTCTCCTGCCACATTCAGTCTTTAATTTACACCATTTTTTCTTGCAAAAGCAAAGCTATTAAAAAACATTTATCAGAAAGTACAGACTTTCTTTAATATTCAAAGATTTATTCTAGATCCAAGAGTAGAATAATTCGTTCATTTAAAAAATATCCTTTGAATCTCTAGTTCCTGCTACCTACTCTTGGGATCAGATTGAGTGTTGGAAAAGGAAGAGAAAGGTAACTAGCATAGTTTATGTAATTCTGGCTCTTATTCACTCTAAGAAAAGAAACAAAATCTATGCATGGGACTAGCGACATATTACATAGTCTGTCTGCAGTGGACTCTATAACAACCTTTATAGAAGCAAAATGGTTTTAGCACTACCTAGCATTGCATTGGGTTCCACTGGTTGGTCAATTTCAAGTACAGAGCCAGAAAGAGAAATAGTATCAGAACACTGGCAGGTGAGGTTCTGAATCACTATTATAACCACTTTATTCCCACAAAAATAAAGAATAAAACAAGGAAAATTAATATTAAGAGTAGAGGCAGCAGATATTATTATTTCTCGGGCTGAAGAGATAATACAATAGATGAGGTTTTTACCTTGCACATGGCCAAATGGGTTTGATCCCTAACATCACACGTGGATCCCAGGACCCAATAAAGAGTAATTGCTGAGCACAGAACCAGGACTTAGCCCTAATTTATAAATTATAATTTCTGTTTTTACTATGGAAACTTTGAATTGTGTTTTGGCTTTTCCAGTGAAAATATCATAGACAACTGAATATAGGTGGTGTCTATCAATAAATGTCAAACATTTTTGAGTAATTTAACCTAACTGAAACTCTAGTGAGGATCTCAATGGTTGGGCCATTTGTAATTCCAAGTTTCTCAGATACATCTATTTCTAGGCATTAAGATAAAAAATGGCAGCAGAAACAGACCACTCAGATATATAACTGGACCAAATATTGCTTTGCTAAATTTTCACCAGATTTGAAAGTTTTGCAACAGTAGGAATGCAACTGACTTTAAGCATAATTTACATATTGGCCGCCCAAAGGTATCTTTATGGGCTTCCAATTCTGATTTGCATAGTTTTACTAAGTGAGAACTGTCTCACCAGTTTTGTGTGACTATTAACCTGGTCTCATTCAGTCAACTCAGAACATGATTTCATTAACTTCTTGAGTTTGTGTCTCTTAGCCTGCTCTCTCAATCAATCATCAAATCAATGCCTAAATTTTAGTTCCTTTGCTGTAATTCTCACCAGGAGCCCGCATAAAACCAGACTATACTATGCAAGTCGGAAAAAAATCAATGTTATCATGCTGGTGAACTCGGAGGGGATAGTGCCTGAAAAACTTACACTCAAACAAGAGCAAGTGTTCTGTTTCTTTCGTTTTTGGCCACACCCAGTGGCACTCAGGGTTTATTCCTGCCTCTGAGCTCAGAAATCTCACCTGAAAAGCTTGTTAGACCATATAGGATTCCCAGAATGTAACCCCAGGCTTGTCCTGGATCAGCCACATACAAGTCAAAAACCTTATGGCTGTGCTAACACTCTGGGCTCCAAGAGATCTGTTTTATAGAAAATATGATGGGTAGTGGGACATTTGCAGACAGCAAATGTTGTCTTCACTATGAATAGTTAGAATTGTGTTTGGTCCTCCCAATGAAAATATCATAGACAACTGAATATAGCTGACGTCTATCAATGTCAAACATTTTTAAGTAATGAGACAGCAGGTGAGCAAGAACAGAAGAAATTTTCAAGCACATCTTGTGCAAAGCAACTTGAATTCATCTCAGAACCAAAAGCATACAGACATGTTAAATATATTACCAGGTTTCCAAGGTTACAAAGGGAGACTAATCATTTCAAGGATATTACATCATGTACAGACTGAGTTGTCCCTTGGTAGTCCCTTGGTAGAAGGTAGTTCCTTCTGGTGTTAGCCTATTGAAATGTGGGCAGGGTTCTTTTTTCCTCATCACTTCAACCATGAATGAAGTTGTAGTCATTCTAGTTAGGGATCTGTATATACATTTTGAAAACATATAATTGACAACACAGTTCTGATTCGGACAGCATGTGCATACTAAACAAGGACTTATTTAATTTTTAAACTATATTAACTACTAAGTGTTGCTTAACCCTTCATTATACGTATTGAAGCATTTTTACAAAAATAAATTACTATCCATTGTGTAGTTATATTTACTCTGAAGAACAGTATTGATTTTTCTTCTAATACCAGGATATAATTTTTACATAGAATATTTCCATCTCTTCATGTCAGTTATTTGTGACTCTTCATTGTCAATCACCCTATTCCTTTCTTAATTACTATTTCTGGCAACCTCTAAACTGTTTTTTGCTTTGCTTTCTAGAATGAGGATGTAGCTCAGAAGTATTTTTTCAGGTTTGCAGACATGGGTTGGCTCCCTGGTGCTTCAAAACAAAAAAACAGGAGCCAGAGAAATAGCATGGAGTTAAGGCATTTGCCTTGCATGCAAAACAATGGTGTTTCAATTCCTGGCATCCCATATAGCCCCCTGAGCCTGCCGGGGCGATTTCTGAGCATAGAGCCAGGAGTAATCCCTGAGAACTACCGAGTGTGACTACCCCTAAAAATAAAAACAAACAGATGATTGTAATAAAATCTCTGTGATGGGAATTTTGTAAATTAAATATATTTAAATACGAAAAACTACACTATGAAGACTAAAACATGTCTTCTCTTATTCTATATAATGGTACTGATTCATTACTGTGACATTTCATTTTATTGTTGAGTAGTGTTCTCAATATTTTGTTTACTCACTCAAAACTTAATAGATATTGAAGTTATTTTGTTTGTTTGACAATCATGTGTACAATTTATATTTAAATATTAAATCAGATTTTTGTTAGATACATTTGTGAATTGTCATATATATTTATGTAAAATATAATACTACTAGATGAGAAACTGATGAACTTTCCAAATTGGAAGTGCCCCTTTTCATTCCTTTTAATAAAGTATGAGTATCCCAACCATTAAGAAATCTTGTCAGCACAAATACCAATTTAAAAAAAATAAGTCTACTTGATTTGTTGTGATGTCCTTTCAAATTTTCATTAATATATAACTTATAATGTAATATGTTTATTATGTGCTCATTTTATTTATTTATTTATTTATTTATTTTGGTTTTTGGGCCACACCCGGTGACGCTCAGGGGTTACTCCTGGCTATTCGCTCAGAAGTCGCTCCTGGTAGGCATGGGGGGGACCATATGGGGAACCGGGGGATCGAACCGAGGTCCGTCCTAGACTAGCACAGGCACCTTACCTCCAGCACCACTGCCCGGCCCCTATGTGCTCATTTTAAAAAGATCTATCGCTTTACATTTTTGTGGGATTGCCTACACTGTATGGTGTTCAGGGATTTCTTCGGGTTCTATGCTCAGGGATCAATACTGTTTACATAAGCATCTTAGTTGCAATATTACTTCTCAAGCCCAACAAAAGAATGAAATATATAACTCATTAATGTTAATTAATTGAATAAATATATACTTAATTTTTCAATCATTTACAGCTTCAAAACAATTTGTAATGAGAGAAATAGACTTTTCCCCATCTTGTGTGTTATAAATCTAATTTTTTTTCTATTTGCAACCATCACTGAGGATTTTTTAATAGGAAAATCCAGAACTCTATCTGAAACTAGTTGAACCTGAACCTCTTGAATTGATCTTAATTCGCAAAGCAACTAACCCCAACCTTGCACTTTTATAAATGTTAACTATGCTAAAATGTTACCAGGGTAATTTTTAATCAAACACAAGATGGAGAATAATCACATTCTAAGTTAATTAAGAAAAAGCACAGACAAGTTATTACATTAATCTCTTTTCATGAGCTCAACAGCAGCATGAGTAACAAGTCATGTAATGATTGAATCTGGAAGACTACCATATGTACCTAATGACACAATGGTAATTGAAATACGTGCTTGCAACTTTTCAGCTAAAGACACTGCCTTTAATTTTCTTATCAGAAGTCTAAATGAAGTAATCAAAAGTGATTCACAAAGGTTATAAAAGGCTATCTTTAGGGGAAATTACATATAATTTATGACTGAAAACAAGTTGTAAGTAATTTGTGTCTCTGAGTATTTTAGATGGTTCAGTGCAGAACTTAAAAAAATACTAAGTAATTACAGAAAAGAGCAAAAAGAAGTGTCAATTATATTTGACCAGTGATGCTTAATGCCAATTAATCTTCATGCAACCTATAAACATGTATATAATTCCTAATTATTTTATTTCATTTATCTTAAGCCTCAGTTATTAATTTTGTTCCATAGTCAAAATTGAAAGCAAAGATTTCCATAGAAGTCATATGAAATAAGAAAACTGGTCCATGTTGTCAAATTTGTTTTCTAGCCACAAATAATATGATTTTACGTTTTAAGATTTATTGTAATGATAGTTGCCAACACATTTTATTTTCTTATGTTTTGAATTTTTGTCAAAACTGACATTTTTAATAGTCAAAATAATATTTTATATTAAATAAAATAACATTTAGTAATCAAAATTTATTCTTTAAACTTAATTGCTTTCTTTCAGTTTGGGGGCCACATTTGGCAGTATTTTCAAGATTACTCTTGCAGTGCATAGGGGGCAGTATGCCATGCTGGGCATGGAACTGGGGTCAACTGTATGCAAGGCAAGAGCCTTACCTCCTGAACTATATTTTCAGTCCCTAAATTGTTAATTTTTAATTACTCATATTAAAACATTATCTTTAAAGTGCTGCTCACACATTCTCTTTGTCTTTGTTAGTATGTGTCTTTCTGTCTCTCTGTCTCGTTTTTCCCTCTTATAGCAGTACATATAACAAATGCATTGCCTTTGTATGTACTTTAAAATTGAAAGAAAATTTTTGAATACATTTTAACAGTAAAATCGTTCTAAGCTACATTTATTCTAAGATAAAGCATATCACTATTTAAATAAATTTATATTAAGAAATAGACCAGATATGTGGTTCAGAGATAGAAAACTTCCTTTGCATGAGATGCCTGAGTTCAATCTCTAGTATCACTAAATAATTCAATTTATTTAATTTTAAAAAGACATTAAATAAAAATCAGAAAAAATTAAACTAATTAATCATATCTCCACTTGTAGTTTAAAAATTAAAAACTGAAGAGTTTTTGATGACTTCCAGTTACGCTTATCTAATCGGGAAGAAAGATTCAAATGCATGCTTGAACTTAATTCGGTGTTTGACTTGAAACAAATTTTTATCCTTATCAAGGCTTTTGTAGAAATCATTGTTACACAGATACAGAAGCATGACTATGTTTCTGCTTTTCTTATTAAGCTTTTCATTTATAATAACAGTTTATGATTACCAAAAATTTGAAAGAAAATAATAGAGTATATATATATATCCCTCTTCGAAACCCAGTTTTCTTTCTATTATTGATTTTGTTCATTGGTATAGTTATATTATTTGATACATTTGATGGATTATTTTGAAATAGCATTATCAACTAAAGTCAGCACATCCTGTCGTGTGGTGCAGCATTTTTGACAAATATATGTCTTTGTACATATATACTGTATCTGTCATAAAGAATATTTTCACTGTTCTAAATAACCTATTCTTATTGTTATTTTCTGTAACTTTGATCCTTAATGACCATTGAGAATATTTTTTTATATTTGGTACAAATGACACATCTATTTACCTTTACTTTGTTTTCTTTTCTAAGAAAAATTTTATTTATTTCTATATTTTTTAGACCATACTTAACAGTACTCAGAACTTACTTTTGGTTTTGTTCAGGGACCACTTTTGGTGAATATCAGGACATTATTTTGTGGTGCCCAATTTTGAATCTTTTTCTACTGCCTGCAAGGAAAGTGTCCTACCAGATCTTCTTTTGTCCCTAACAACTAGTTTTTAATTTAATATCATCCTTCATAAAGTATACTAATACCCCCCAATTTTTGTCTATATAATTAACATCTATTTGCTCCATGTCATTTGAAATAAATATCTTTTTTGTTAAGACAATTAGCTTCTGTCTCACATTTTCCTCAACTTAATGGTGTCAGTTGTGTTATTTAAGTTCAATGCACTTAGATAAATTTTTAGGGTTTTGTTGTTGTTGCTTGCTGTTGTTGTTGTTGTTGTTTTATTTTCTGGCCCACACCTAGCAGAGTTTAGAGGTTATTCCTGGCTCTGCACTCAGGAGTCACTCATGATGAGGTCTGGAGACATAATACATGGGGTCTAACCTAGTTGGCCATGTGCAAGGCAAACTCCCTATTTGTTGGGCTATGGCTATGGCTCCAATTTCTTCATTTTTCCTATAAGTTGTTGACCTAAATCATTCCTTCTCACTTTTTGAGGGAGGGAACATCATTCTGTGGTCAATATGTTTAATTATTCTGTCTTTAAATTTACATATTCCTCCCTTAGTATTGATGGAAACAATATAAACAAATTTATAAGAGTTATGCATTTCAGTATTAATTGAAACATTATTTACTATTTTAATAAGAAGAATCAAATCAAGTACCCATCAATATATAATTTGATAAAGAAAAGTGCTATCCATAGACACAACTATTACTCAGCTTAAAAGATAAAATATTGTCATATACAGAAACATGGATTTACTTAGAGAATATTATACTTAGTGAACTAAGTCATATGGAGAGAGACACTCATGCTGTTTTATCTGTAAAAGCTATCAAACAGACTAAAATATAAAATCAATTCTGAAACTCTATGACCAAATTAATACTACTGTAAGGAGTGCCTTTGTTTATAAACATATTGATGGTTCACAAGAGAGACATACTATGTTAGAATTCAGTGTAACTGAAGTAAGTATTTACATTTTCTATTTCTCAATACACAGTTCAGCCAAGATAATTCTAAACAGTGTATCTCTTTTTGTAGAGTTGTGTTTTGTAAAACACAGCAAGGTTCCTTTGTCATTATATTAGATTCCTGAAACTAGCACCATTGTTTATTATCACTCTTGACAAAAATTAAAAATTTCTCTTAAGTTCTACTTTCACATTTTGAAATATGTATTTGGTATTCTGTAAAGAAGGTCAAAATCATATTAAGCAAATAAACTATAAAATTGAATCTGCTTTTTATATTAAAGCTAATGACTATTTTCTTATCTTTTCTTTCTTACACTTCTAAGTGAAAGTTTGAAATTACTAGCTTTCATATTGTAAAATAAAATAATTAAAATAATAAAAAATACCTCATATATTTGTATATACTGAATGTCTAAATTTACAATCATTTAATGTGTAATTTCTTTATCTAGTATTTATTTGTCTTCATACTATTTTATTGACAGATATCATAAGCCAACTATTCACCATTTTTATATTCAAGAAAATGTATGAGTAATAAACATTTATGAGGGTACAGAAATATATCTACTTTAAGTAATATATTCATGTAAATAAATTGCATAATTTCATTGAAAAATTAATTATAAAAATTAAATACCCCAAGAAAGAAAGCTTTACATAAGAAAGATAATAAATAAAATAGTATATTAAGCTTATTAAACTAAGAATTCCATGTCACTATCAACTTAGTAATAATTAGTTGTTCCTGAGAGAATTGAATAAAATAAAACACTTGTGAGAGCATATGAATTATCCTTCAATTTAAGTCATTGTTAAAAACAATGAAATATATATGTAATATGCAAAATATATACATAATACATACATAATATATTGTCAAATAGTAAATATATACTTTATATATAAATGAACTGTATTTTTAATAAAAGAAAGTTTCCTAAGACATATTTTAACTTATTATATAAGACATATATATGAATTAAAAACCTTTGATGTTGTTTTAAGTAATACACAATGTACCATCTTTATCTTGAAATTATTGTAGTTGCATATTTGTTATTGCTATTAATATTCAAAAATTTAAAAAAAATCTTCTTACAATCAAATGAAGTTTCTTAAAAAATATACAAGATAGATGAGGCTTTGGAAGTTAAAATAGTCTTTATGCCACCTAGGGTAATTAATGATCTGCATTAATGAAGAAGCAAGAGTTTTGGTATTTAAAAAAGGTTATATTGCCCTTTAATTGCTATTTGTAATTATTTTATCCAAGTACTAATGAGAAAAATTTCAAAGTATGAAGAATAAAAAGATAGGAGTGTTAAGTATAAAAGCTGATCTATTTCAGGCATTTTCTTTGATGACATTACTTAGAATATAGTCTGAATAGTTATCATAAGCAGAAAAACTACAGTCAGCAACTCATATCCTTGTTCATCTGCTTTCTCCTTGATATTAAAATCTCAATTTTTTTCACTTTCCAAATAAAGCACCAGTTAAAGCAAACTCTTATACGTATTTTGACTATTAAAATTAATAATGGATATAACTGAACTGTAAGTATAATAATTTTCAATATATGTTAGCCTTTTCACTAATGATATTTATTACCATATGAATTTTTAATAAGTATCACAAAAAGTATCAGAGTTAAATATCTCAAAATGCTAGAGGCTTATTTATTCAGCAACTTATGAATATTTATCTATTTCAATCTTATTTTACAGGTCATAACATTTTTTGAAATAAGTTTCTATATGAAAACAGAAGTTGCAAACAATTTTTTATAATTCAAATTTATTTTCTCTGAAACACTTACATAAAAAAGATAGTCATCTAGGTACAAAAGAATCTCTGAACTCAAGTGACAAATCAATAAAAGGAAAAGGTGAGGAGGGAGTTCTGGGAAATTGGTGGTGGGAATCTTACACTGGTGAAGGGGGATGTTCTTTATATGACTGTAATCATACAACTGCAATCATGTTTGTAATCATGGTGTTTAAATAAAGATAACTAAAAAATAAATAAAAGGAAAAGGTGAAATTTTGTGTCAAATATCAGAGAAAGGCTTAGAAAAAGGCCTAAAATGTCCACAGAGAAACATCAAAATATTGGTATATTTTCACAGAATATGACATCAAAGATTGTGGGTTGTATGGACTTCATATTTTGAATATAGAGAATTATGCAGACACATGAATCAATATATTATCTTGTACTTATACTTTTTTTTCTTTTCTTTTTGGTGCTGTGACTTGGATACGAATTACACTTATACTTATATCAATTATTTTTTTATCTAAGAAGTGTTGATAAATCTTATGGAAGTTGAAAAGTTTAATATCTATTGCCAGTATAGTTCATTGATTTTTCATTCCCTGGAATGCCAATGAAAAATTTCTACATAATTTTTTTTTTTTGGTTTTTGGGCCATACCCGGTGACGCTCAGGGGTTACTCCTGGTTATGCGCTCAGAAGTCGCTCGTGGCTTGAGGTACCATATGGGAACCCGGGGATCGAACTACGGTCTGTCCTAGGCTAGTGCAGGCAAGGCAGGCACCTTACCTTCAGCGCCACCGCCCGACCCCTCTACATAATTTTTGAGTTTGAAAGCAAGAAGAGACCAATGCCTTAACTTAAAGGAAAAAATTGATTAGGACATTGATATCAGACCTCAAACTATAAGGTACATAGAGAAAATATAGACAGAAAACTCCATGGCATTGAAGCTAAAGACATCTTCCAGGATGAAACTCCACTGGCCAAACAAGTGAAAGTGAAGATAAATAAATAGCATAACTTTAAACTCAGAAGCTTCTGTACCTCAAAGAAATAATGACTAGGATACAAAGGCCTAAGATACAAATGATTAGGATAAAAAACATTGAAATATTTCAATTCATCCAAAAACCATCAGATGATATGATAAGATTTACAAAGCTCTGATTAAAATTTACAAGAAAAAAATATATAACTCCATCAAAATGGGGAGAAGAAATAAAACCATTTCCTAAAAAAAAGAAATACCCATGAAGGGGAGTATTCCTTTTAAACCTCTCTTTTTTCCCTTATATTTTATATAACTAAAACTCAAATACAAACATGCTTGTAATCAAGATGCTTAAAAGTACTTATAAAAATTTTTTAAAAAGAAATACAGATGACCAATAGACATGAAAAGATGCTCTTTATTTTTTAATTATCAAGGAGTTGCAAATCAAAACAACAATTAGATATTATATAACAACAAAGAAACTAGTACACATCACAAAACAAAAACAATAAAAAAACAATAATTACTAGTGCGGGTATGGATGTGGGGAGAGAACTCTCATTTACTGCTGGTGGGAATGAAGACTGGTCCAGCCTTTCTGGAAAACAACATAGACATTTCTCAGAAATCTAGATGAACTTTCATATAATCCAGCAATACCACTTCTAGAGATATAACCAAGGAACACAAAAACACAATTTAAAAATGCCCTCTGCACTTCTATGCAGCACTATTTAAATAGCCAGAATCTAGAAACAAAAGATTTGCCAGACAACATATGAATGGCACAAAAACTGTGGCAAATCTACACAATGGAATACTAGGTAGCCATCAGGAAAAACAAAGTCATGAAAATTACTTATGCATGAATGTACATGGAGACTTTTATGCAGTGTGAAATAATCCGGAGATAAAAGGATATAGAATAATCATACTAATTTGTGGCATATAAGGAAAACAATAAACAGTGATGTAATAAAACTCAGATAAGATAGAGATAAAGGTCAGGAGGTCCAACCCAGGGTAGAAAGCTGATCATAAAGAGTGGGTGATTGTATCTAGAGAAGGGTCTACTACAAGGACAATGATAGTTGGAACTGGTCGCTTTGGACTAGAACGGGGTGCTGTAATCATAGAAACTAAAGTCAAGACACTGCTCCATTAACAATAGTGCAAACCACAGTGTCAAAAAGGAAAGAGAAAGAAGAGAGAGGGAGAGAGAGAGATGGAAGAGAAGAGACAGAAGCAATTTGTTTGCCATAGATCAAGGTGTGGTGGGGTTGGAAGGGTGGGAAGAAAGCGGGAGACGTGGGAACGATGCACTCATGAAGGATGATGTACATTTGACTGAAACTGAAACTCAACTATGAATAATTTCATAACAATGGTGCTTAAATAAAGCAATTTATATTTTTAAAAAGTCAAAGAACAATTTGTTTCTTGTCTCATTTTGTCTCCTGTATTGTTTTAAAGGGCATTTGATAAAAACCACACAGTGGAAAGAGTAATGTGGTTTACTCAACCTGTTGATTCGAAAGTAAATTTGATTCATAAATACCCTCTAAGAAATTCTCAGAGTAATGTTTAACTTAATATCTGAGCACCTGTGATCCAAATTGACACATACCATTAATCATCCTAAAAGTCTGTAATGATAGCACCAAACTGTATCATTTCCCCTTATAAAATTGTCTAAAAGATTGTGAAGGTTGGGCCAAGTTCTATCTGCAGGGGGATATCTATAATTAGATATTTGAAAGCTAAGATGTCTTCTTACATATTCATCCTTAAGGAAATGAATACCATGATTCATAACATAATAATCCATAAAAATCTGTTGACTAAATATTAGAGGGTCTTAAAATATTAAAAATATGAAAAATTGGGCCGGACGGTGGCGCTACAGGTAAGGTGCCTGCCTTACCGCGCTAGCCTTGGATGAACCACGGTTCGATCCCCCGGTTCCCATATGGTCCCCCGTGCCTGCCAGGAGCGACTTCTGAGCGCATAGCCAGGAGTAACCCCTGAGCGTCACTGGATGTGGCCCAAAAACCAAAAAAAAAAAAAATATATATATATATATGAAAAATTTAACATCCCAAAGATTTCTCTGTCATGAAATCATCACTATATAAAATCAATCACAATCATCACTATATAAAATTATGCAAAACCAAATAAATTTTGTTAAAAATTAATTTTCTAGATATTGATATGCCATAGTTAAAAAAAACGTAAAAGGAGTTTCAGCAAAATAAAAATATGTAGAGTGTCAGTCTTCCATGTGGTCAACCAGAGTTTTATACTCAGTACCTCATAAGGTCTCTCTGAGTTTGTTAGGAGTGATCTATTAGTGTAGAGCCAGGAGTAATCCCTGAACACCACTGATTGTGGACCTAAATAAAACAAAACAAAAAAACAAGTAAAATATGGGTGGCATCTTATGTGCACGGAGATCAGAACTGCCAAGCACAAGCTCCAATATGATTTACCTTATTTTCTGGCATATAAGACGACTTTGGAAACAAAAAGTCAACCAAAAATCGGGGTCGTCTTATACTCTGAGTATATACTGAAAAATTTTTCAATATGCCGCTAAGCAAAAATTGTCTGAATATTGCCACAAAACGAATTTTCCAACTCGATCCTGCACCAATCACTGCAAGGCTGCTCGGATCGCCTCTCTAACTTGGCCAACCCAGGCAAGCTTTTTACGCATGCAAATTAGACAATGTTTTGGACCAGAATCTACACTGTAAATAGCCTGCTCAGATTGGCCAGAGTCAGAGAGGAAGTCTATTACAGAACCTTTGAACCTGTGCTTCTTGCGATTGGCTCACTGTGATACATACAGTTGCAGTACAGGAACGTTCTGGCTGATACAGCGTATATAGGCCTAAACCTATGTTTTAACTGCAAAATTAGGGGGTTCGTCTTATACGCAGGCAAATACGGTATGTATTCAGACAAGATCTATGATCAGTCATTACTAAACACAGTACACTAACCTATGCTATTAGATCAGCTATTGAAGGCAGGAGGACCAAGTGAGTTTTCCTTTTCTCAACCACCCTGGTTCACAGTCTGACTAGCTCATTCAAACCAGAGCCTCAGCCAGAGCAAGTACCCTGAGGAGAAATTAAGATTGTTTACACCCATGGCGAGAGAAGTCCTTGAATAAGTTACATCAGTGTTCTACCCTTCAAATAAGTGTGCACCAGTTATAGTGGAACTGAGTCATGTTCACAGAGTATAAAAATAATCCAAGATTCATTTTAGATCAGATCTTTCAAAAATGCTTGAAGAGCACATTAGAACAATGATCTTACAGATGCCTAATGCTTTGAAAATGATACTAGAACAGCGTCAATAAGCTTAAGACGCATGATGGAAAACTGAAAGGATTACTTAAAATAGAAGCAAATGAGCTATGTGAGAGTCACTAAACAAGGTACAGTTCTAGACATCACTGTATTTAATTACAGAAAATATGAATGTTTGGCTTCCCATTTTTTGCATTGGCAAGATGTTTTTCAAAATGTGTATCTCCACCATATTATACGATAATATCTTCGTGCTATGTAGAACTGTCTGTTGATTTGTTCTGATATATTGACATGTCTTTTACATACCTGTTGTGTATGTAAACATGTCTGATCTTATCATGATCTGGAATTGTTGTGTATAAACATTTCTGACCCTACCCTGATCAGTGATTACACCATACCCTAGGGTGTGACCTGGCTTCTGCCCCCACCCTAGGGTAGTACCTGATTCCATTTCCACCATTGGGTGGTACCTGATTCTGGGTTATATAAGCAAGGATCTGTGGAAAGCGAGAGGCATTTTTCTCTTGCTTGCCTTCACCCAGGCTGTTTGAGGCTTCGACCTCTGCAAGGAATAAAGAGCTATTTTCTTCAGAAGTTTAGCTGTCTTTTGGATTTCTTCCCGCCGCATTCACCCAAGAACCTCTGGTTACTGGGTGGTTAGATGCGTTCTCCGAGCTGGAGGGTAAAGACCTCATATTCCCTACCTCCATCAGTGAACCTCCACGGATTACTACACTTACCTTGATTTTATTATTTATAATTGTGAAATAAGCATATCTTCAAGCCAAGTTTCCGTTCATTAGCTGGCTTTCATATTTGCCAATTTTTTTTAAAAAGTGAATAACTTGCTTTTCTAAAGGAGGTTTTCTCATATCATTGTTATTTTTCAGGGAAAAATGCTAATGGCAATTCAATTATGACAAAATATACACACATAATTCTTGGTAGTAGTAGAAATAACAAAATACTTATGTCTATATATCACCAACTTTATAGATCCTTAAAGATATTTCTTACAGTTATCAAGTCCCCTTTATACAGAGAATGCTTTAATAGATTTCATCAAAGGCAAACACCAATATAAAAACAAAATTTCACTTTCTAAAACCTAAAATATTCTTAATACAATACTTTTAGTTAGGTGATCATATTTACTTGTGAATGATTAAAAATAGAACCTTGAGATTGAAACAAACAGACACAGGTCATTAGATTAATAGTACAACTATTAGGACACTTGTTTCCAACAACCAATACAAGTTTTGTCCATAGCACCGCCTATGCACCAAATATCACCCAAAGTAATTTCTAAATGTAGAGCCATGGCCCCTCAAAAAACATACTTAAATCACTCAAATTAAATTGGTAGCTTCCTGTTCATATCTCATAGCATAGTATGCCCATAACCTAATTGTATTCATTATTAGGACTGTGATATAACTGAAATCTCTTATTATCTTTGCCTGGAAGTCTCTGATGACTGCAAGATTCTAGTATGCCCTATTTTCTTAATAAAATATTTATTTTAGCACCATAATTGCAAGCTTTTTTATAGTTGGGTTTTAGTCATAAACAGAATACCCCTCTTCACCAGTGCAACATTCCCACCACCAATGACCCCCCCTCCCATCAGCCTCCCCCATCCCTGCCTGTATCCAAGACAGGCATTCAAGTTCTCACACTCATTAACATTGTCATGCTAGGGTAGTTATTTTCCTAACAGCATTCATCACTTTTTGTGGTGAGCTTCATATTGTGAGCAGGTCCTTCTGGCCCTTAACTCTATTGTCTCTGGGATTATTACAATAATGTCTTCAATTTCTTAAAACCCATAAGAGAGTGAGACAATTCTGTGTCTATCTCTCTCCTCTGACTTAGTTCACTCAGATTCTATGTACATCCATGTATAGGAAAATTTCATGACTTCATTTCTCCTGAAGACTGCATAATATTTCATTGTATGTATGTACCACAGTTTCTTTAACCATTCCTCTGTTGAAGGGCATCTTGGTTGTTTCCAGAGTCTGGCTACTGTAAATAGTGCTGCAATAATAAAATGAATATTTCTCCCACACCTTAAAATGAATATTTGTTCCTCTTTTAAAGCTAAAATGAATATTTATTCTGCATATTTGAACTTTGTAATAATGGTATAAACCAAAAATTTCCATAATATTTACTAATATAGTATAATCTGAAATTAGATGGGCATCAATGCACCACCGATATTTCCTCAGTTTTGTAAGATTTGGCTTACTAAAACAAAAGTCAGAAACCCACTTTAAGGGAGGCGTATTGGTAGTGAAGAGGGGTGTTAGTTTTGTGGTTTTTGTTTTTGAGGACCAACCCCAATAATGCTCGAGAGTTACTTATGGCTATGCGCTCAGAAATCCCTCCCAACCTGGGGTCCCATATGGGACACTGGGGCTCAAACAGAAGTCCACCCTGGGTCAGCCGCATGCAAGGTAAATGATCTACCACTGTGCTGTTGTTCCAGTCTCACACATAGTATATTTCTGTAGGCATAATAATCAGCTATCATGAATTCAGAATCAAAAGCATTCTCCAAAATGCTCCATCCAGAAAATCTCATGCTTGTATATTTAGTTGCTTAGCTATATATTTCTATAAATCCATTTATAATTCCTAAGAATAGGTGAGAATTCTTTGATGATTTTGTTTTTCAACCATATTTTTAAGTGAGGTAAAAATAAAGAATGGTTTAATATATGTTTATATATTCTACTTAATGCTTATCTTATATTACATATAAATATTTAATTTAGGGGATCCTTAAATAGTGTATAGAAGTTTTTAAGCCACTTCAGATAACCAGGGTAGTACTTTAATGCAAGGCAAGTGATGTAGTAGAGCTATGATGTAGACCTATGATGTAGGTCTATGAGGGCTATGAGTCTATGAGGGCTACAGAACTTAGGACAATAATTGATGATGATCTGAGTCCTCCAAGGCTACATTTGCAAGCATATGCAATGCTGGAAATCAAAGGTTGGGCCTAATGCCTAGGCTGTATCCTCAGTCATATAGCATAGCATTTTATTGAAGTTATTGGCAGTTTCTTTTTCTCAGTTGAGTTACTAAAAGTAATATATTGAAGGGCTTGGATGAGTGGAGGATTAGTAGGGCATTTGTCTTGCACACAACTGACCTAGAATGAACAGCAGTTTGATTCCCTGGCATCCAATATGGCCCCCCAAAATCAGGAACAATTTTTGAGCACAGAGCTAACAGTAGCCCCTGTTTGTCATGGCATGTGGCCCAAAAAAACAAAAAAAAAGGAGTAATATATTAAAGAAGTTGTGCATGATTTTGATTAGACCAACTTGTTGTAGGAATAAAAATGTAGAATGCAGAATAATTCCATTCTTTTCCATTTTAGACCAAAAGCTCCTGCTCTGGCACCCCAGAAGTAAAGTTGCGTGGTTTACAACACTGTTTATAAAATTCTCATGCACACACTTTCACACCAGATCTCACCATGTCTACACCAGTGTACATGCTGTCCTCTATCAATGCCTTTCCTTCACTCAGGTAAACTCAGTTCCATAGATCAAATCTTCAGTTGTTGCTTTAGCCATTTGTTGAACCTTTACTACCTCTCTAGATCTTGTACATGAAAAAGTCATTATCATTTCATCATCTTTAATGTAAGAACTTTGAAAGACTGGATTTGTAACTGTTCATTTGTCATTAATGTCACACATCTATTATATGCCATTTTCTGTACAGCCCACCTCTTATTCTCAGTACTTCCAGTTACTGACATGACATATAATTTTGAAATTTTTATTTTATTTTTTTCTCTCTCAAGCACCAGTTTAATTTAAACCAATTCACTGTATTTGTTACTTGGGGTTAGACATTCTTGACTTTGCAATTATGAGATACTTCATGAAATTATGAACATTTTTGTGACTAGCATCACTCCATAAATTAAAGGACACAGTGAAAATTATGTTTTGAGTTCTTTGAAAAGGGTGGCTGAAGTATTAGTAGTATCTGACATGCCAAACTCCATAAAATATATTAAACTCAATCACTCTGAAAAAGAGGTCAATATATCAAACATTCCAGGTACAATTTTAAATTTCTAAACCACAGGAGTATTTAATTCAAATTATAATCCTGTGAGATACATACTTTGACTGCAATTTATGATTATCTTAAAGATGCTCACAGATTAAAGTTTAGTGCACTAACCTGGATAAGACTAATAAATTAAAAAAGTATTGTTTTTATTTAGCTCTTCAAGTGTTACACGGTTACTTTATGAACTAAATAAACAACACAATACTACTATTGATCACATTAACATATTTGGGCTCAACATTTAAGAGTTTGAATCTCATTCCTTTTATCATCAACAATCCACACAGTGAATAAAACTATTGATATCAATTTAGGTAACACTTTGTGGGTAGAATTGGCTGTAAATTATACAGAAAACTTATTTGGGGGAAGCTAGTTCAATTTTAGTTTTAGAATTTTCTATTAAAAAAATCCTTACAAATCTTTTTTGGTAAATCATGTAGGAAAAGATAACAGAACTTCCAAAACAAGTAACAGGGATTCTATAATACATGTTGGGTACTTTGTTTCATAAAATTTTAATAGAGATTTTATTCTATCGTACTCCTAGTCTTTTGTCCAGGGTTATGTACAATGTAAAAAAGTTTGCCCAAATGATTGGGTTGATATTTCACTGCTTGCAGGCATCAACTACTGATTCTTTTCCTAAGCAGCAGATGCTCCACTTAGGGCCCTTAGATAATTGCTCACAGCTCTTGAATAGTCCTGTTTTCTCTGGGTGCTATTGCCCAATTTACTTTTTAACAGACTCATATCATTGTTGCCAAAAAAGATGTGCTGTATTCTAGTAATGAAATCTCCCTGACAAAAAGAGACATATAACAAGAAGGAAGCCAAAAACATTTTGTTCTTAATTGCTACTAAATGATTACAGATTCAGACCACTGCTCATTGACACTTTTATTAAACAATGGGATAGTATTATGAAGGATGTTAATAAAAACTAAAATAATTCTAAAACTTTGAGTCATCGTCACTCTGACACAATTAATATTCTTGAGTATTCTTCTAGATTTTTCTTGCTGGCTCAGTTATATAAAATTCCACTATTCTCTAGAGATACTGCTACAGAATGGGATCGTGCACAGTACATGTAAAGCTATATTAAAATTCCATGGCAGAACACAAGGTGAATTCAGTAAGTAAATGTGACATTTAAAGGTCTATGTTATTATGTCTTTTAAAAACTCAATTATTTATGAACATTTCCAGTTCTCAGAGGAATAATGACCCAGTTACCATATGAGTTGATGAAACTCTAGGGGTGTAATATGGAAATATCGCATTTTTAAACTGTATTATTTTATATTGCATTTTTAATTTGGTTTGAGGACACACCAGGAGATCCTCGGGGTCTATGCCTGTTTCTAAGCTCATAATCTTTTCTAGTAGACTCGGATACCATATGTGGTGGAAAGAAACAAAGTGGAATTGGATTCATGCAAAGTAAACATCTACCAGCTGCACTATTTCTCTGGCCCCTTAAACTTGCATTTTTAAAACTAGATCATTGTCATCTTCTTTTTTAAATAATTTTATTGTGATCAAAGTGAATTACAAGTCTTTCATAGTAATATATAAGGTACATAATGTAAAAAAATTAGGGCCATTCCCACCAACAATATTGTCCGTCCTCCACCCATGTTCTCAGTATGCATGACATACCTCCCCACTTTGCCCCAGGGACTGCTAGTGTAACAGGTCTACTTTGTGAATAGCTTGTTGTAGATTAGGCATTGATACTGGAGTCATTGACTTTGGGTTTGGTGCTTAAGTCTGATCATTTTTTTTAATTTTTATTTTGACCAAAGTAGATTACAAATCTTTCACAGTAAAATTTTAGGTACATAGTGACATTGAATCAGGGACATTCCCACCACCAATGTTGTCCTTCCTCTACCGCTGTTCCCAGCATGCATCCCATAACCCCATCCTTTACCACCCAGGTTGCTAGTATAAGTGGTTCCCTCTGTGTCTAACATATTGTAGATTGGGTGTTGATTCTGTTGCCTCACCTCATATTGATTAAAATAGAATTGCTATATTCTACAATCTGCATTATATAACTATTTTTAGAGACATATACTATATTAAGAATATGAAAAAGAATATTTGCCCTTTCTGTTTTTCTAACATTTAATGTGTTTTAGATAAGTATTTTTTATTATTGGCATTGTGACTTACAAATGTGTTTATAATGGATTCAAGCATACAGTGTTTCAGCATCAACCCCACCACTAGAGTCAACCTTCCTCCACCAACGTTCCCAGGTTCCCTCTACAGAAATAAATCATTCATTTGTTGTACATTGAATACAAAACTAGGAAATGAAGAAATTATTCTAGAATTTTTTAGAATCAAATAAAAATTAAGCATTTTGCAGTGTCAAAGAGTTATATATGGTCCATCAAAACATTAGCAATTCTGAAAATAAAATTCATACAAACTCAACAGAAACTACATAAGAATCATTGGAATCCCAGATACACAGAAAGAAAAAAAAAACAACTATCAATAATCAACACACCATTGCATATAAACTCCCAGAGCTAAAGACTGAATGCAAACAACTGTTATGTGACCAAAGAGTACCAGCCAAGATAGAGCTAAAGAAAAGAAACTCGAGACACATCCTTGTAAAAAGAAGCAAAACCAATGGGGCCTGAACAGTGGTACAAGCCATAAGGTGTCTGCCTTGCACATGATATATGGCCTATAATGGTCTGGTGTTCGACCCCCAGGATCCCATATGGTCCCCCAAGCCAAGAGTGATTTCTGAGCACATAGCAAGGAGGAACCCCTGAGAATCACCAGGTGTGGCCAAAAAACAAACAAAAAAAATGACAAAACCCATAGATAGGGAGAGAATACTGAAAGCAGCAATATCAAAAAAGGGAAATTATATTCAATGGAGCAAACCTAATATTTACCACAGATTTGTTACAAGAAACCCCCAAGACCCTAAGGCAGTGGTAGTGTGTAGTGACAAAACTCAATGACATTAATGCATCACCAAGAATACTTCATTCAGCCAGACTTACATTCAGGTTTAAAGAAAGGATACACAGCTTTATGAATAAACAACAGCTTATGAATTTTACAGACTCAAAAACAGCCTTAAAGCATGAACTGAAAGATCTACTTTAAGATAAGACAGATCACATAAAACAACAAGCTCCTACTCAATAACAACACTAAATTCCATGACAATCATCTCACTCAATATTAATGAACTAAATGCCCAAATTAAGAGACAATGAGGGGCAAATGGATCAAAAATCTGAACTGACTGTTTTGCTGATTATGAGAAATGCATTTGAATAGTATCTGAAACATAGACTCAAACTCAAAGGTTTGAGCACACTCATTCAGGTAAACAATTACTGTAATAAGGCCCAGAGACAATAGAGTTAAGGGCTGTAAGGGCAGGAAGGATTGGCTCATAATTTGAAGCTCAACACAAAGAGAGGTGAATGCTGTTTGGGAAATAACTATACTAACAAACTAGCATGACAACATTAAAGAATGAGAGAAGTAGAATGCCTGTCACCAATACAGGAAGGAGTGGGAGAGGGTGACATAGGTAGTGGGAATGTTGCACTGGTAAAGGAGGGTATTCTGTTTATGACTGAAACCCAACTACATATATGCTTGTAATCATGGTACTTAAAGATTTTAAAAAAATCTTACTTTAAAAGTGTAATGAAATGGCTGCACTAATTTCAGATGACACAAACTTTAGGCTTAAAAAATAATAAAGGATTTAGATAGACTTTTTTTTTTAAATAATTAAGGTCTATATACAACAGGAAGAAATCACACTGTTAGACATATATGTATTCAATGAGGGACCAGCAAAATGTGTAAAAAAAATCCTGCTGACAAACTTGAAGGAATATATCAATTAAAACACAATAACAGTGTGAGACTTTAACACTGCCTTGTCATAACCTGATAGGTCAACCAGACTGAAACCTAACAAGAATATACTAGTACTGAAAGGAGCATTGTAAGAAATTGGCCTAACAGATACAAATAGGAATCTTCATCCTTATAAAACTGGATACACATTCTTCTCCAATGCACATGGGTCATTTTCCAAAATAGAACATAGCTAGCCCACAAACATACCCACATAAAATAAAGAGGATAGAAATTGTATATACTACCTTCTCAGAAGATAATACACTGAAATTAGTAGTGAATAACAAGTAGACAAAGAGGAAACATTTTAAGACCTGATATAGCTCACTACTGAATAGTCAGTGGGTGAGAGACAAAATCAAAGAGGAAATAAAAATATTTCTGGAAACAAAAATAATGAAGTCACAAATTATCAGAATATGTGGGACA
>PVKC010003550.1:0-32438 GCA_004027635.1 Crocidura indochinensis | reverse complement strand
AGATTAACAAGAATGGGAGAAAGATTTGTTTATTGAAGCACAAGGCCCAGCTTAAATACCTTTTGCAGGCAGGATTCTGCACTTACGCATATATATATGGTATAGATACATTGAATAGACAGGAATACCTAGATAACAGGACCCATTAGAGTGAGTCAAAATGTTCAGATAATGGGGACTTCAGATAAGTTCGACTCAGTTTCCCAGAGTTAAAATTCTATGCTCTCTTTGTCTCTATTCAAGCCTTAAATGGTTATACTTACTTCTCAGGGCTTCCTGCTTTTAGCAAAGTTCTCTGCTATTTACAAGGGTCCCCTGCACTTAAGAAGACACATTTTCATCTTTATTATTATTTGGGATAGTAAATTATTTCATTTTATTTTATCTTGAGTTGCTCTAATCTTTTCACTAAAAAAGAAGGGCTGAAAGAGAAAGAATCCTTATACTGTTGACATTAATGAGTGTGAGGGTAAAAATACTTTGCAGTAATTTCGGATGTGTTTGTTGTCCTTTTGGTTTGATTGTGGGAGTGTATGTGTGAAAAATAAAGCCTACAGATTTTAATAAGCCAGTAACTATTATATAACTTGGGAATAAAAATTCATTAATTAATGCAAAATCTACAAGAGCTATTTATTCCTTTAATGAAATCCACAAATGTTTCTTCAAAATTACTCTTTACATTTTTAATTTTACACAGAATATGTCCAGCAAGCACTAAATCTGAGTGAAAAGGAAAAGGGAAAGGGCAAGTTATGACCAAGAGAAAGGGAAAATAGACTTTAGAAAATTATTTTAAGTTTGTATAGAAACTGTTAGTATCCTTAATAAAAATTATTATGGGCTCATAATATCCAACTGATAATTTTTGTATATTTTACTTTATCTTTGGAAAAAATATTCCCATCATTGCTTCATCTTTATACTCTTATTCAGTTCCAAAGAACTTTTTTTAATTGTATCTGACTTACTTTCATTGACTAAATAAGGTGATGATTTCGATAAACATTGTTTCAGTATCTACAACTGTAAGATTTTGTGGAATAGAGAGACAGATCATGGGCAAAGAATCCATGGTAGTCCTTATATATGTAGGTTTTTTTTTTCTAACAAAACTCAAACTTTCTGCACATTACTTTGTTCTGTTTTTAACTTCACTCCATTCCAATTTGCAATCGACTGGTTACACTCTCACATAACTTCCTCTGCTTTTTTTCTTCATAACTCTATTGCTTTTCTTGCACAAAACACCCATCTACACCCATTTTTCTATTCTCTTCTCTTTATCATCCTCCTCCCCCAGGGCACAGCAGCTTCCCAACATAGCAGCCTAGAACCCAGAACTAAGGCTTTAGGAGGGAAACTTTAAGCTGCTCACTGTCCTTTTGGAACCTTGTTGCTACATTATTATACCTAGCAGGACCAAATTTTCTTTTATGGTACTTATTAAAGACCTTTAAAGAAGTTCTATAGATTTCCCTTTTTTAGATATTCACAATCAAGTATTATCATATTTAGAAAGAAACCTTGACTTAAAGCTCTTATTAAGTTTGACAAAATTGACCTGGAATTGAGTCACCTTAACAATATCGTGCACTCACAAGATTCACAATATTGTTCAAAAAGGCTAATCACAATAATTTGCAACATTTTTCACCCAATTTTTAATTTTTAGTGTGAGATGCAGTGCAACCCAACTACACCCAGCTATTAACAAAGGCATTCCCACATCTTCCCTCTGCCTAAACTCTTCTTTGATAGGTAATCACCCTGGTGCATTTTGTTCTGGGATTACAGACGGTAAATTCCCTAGGGGGAAGGGAGGTAGGAAAGTTTCCCTGCTTAGATAACATGTAAATTCTGATCTTAATCACTGATAGGGTCAATTCACAATGTTTTCAAAATCATATCAACTATTCTGCTTTGATTAGGTTTTCCCCTTTCCTTGGGAGTCCTTGGAACTTCTTTCCAAGATTTCTTGATTCCCTCCTCCCCCTCTCTCCATACACATGCAGATAACCTCAATTGATCTTTCTCTGCCCTAAACCCCTTGCGGGCCTTTTGAGACTTGTCCAAAATTTATAAGCCTCCCCCACTGTTCTAGACCTGTCTGTTTCTAGTGAAGCAATTAATACCAGACTTGCAAATATAGATATACAAGGCCAAACCCAAGACTCAAACACAAGCACACATACAACACACAATCTTTGCTGAACTCAAACTGAATTCCACCAACCGCAAGGAGTGGCACACTCCCTAGTATTTCTCTTCATGTTCTGACCAGACAAGACAGAGAAACAGAGCATAAGACACAAAGACAGAGACACAGAGTGACTGGAAACTCAGTGGAACTCAAACCCACGAGGTCCCACTTGTGCCTCAAAGCCATGTATCACCCCCACCAATGATACTAGCCCCCCCTCCCAAATGGGGCTAGAACCCATAAGACAGTGGGACTTGAACCCATGTGGCTGTTATTCCTGGTGGTACAAAGGCCAAACCTACCTTTCCTGGTAGGAGGAGCGGTGATTCCTCACACACTCCCCAATGAAAACTCCAGAGCGCCTTTCCCCGACCTTCACTTACCTCAAGGAGGTGGGGGGGTCCTGGTGATGTCCACAGGACCTAAGCAGCTTCGTTGGTGACCGATTCATCATCATTCAATCATGTGAAATTTACTATGACGCGATAGAAATGGAAGAAATACAGTGGCCTAAATGAGCCTAAATGGAATTTGTCTTGAAACTGAGGGGAAGAGAAAAAAAAATATGAAAGAATGAGGGCCAGGGACAAGTGGTCTCAGGTGCATTGGTGGAGATGAAAAGAAAAGAAGAAGAAGAAGAAGAAGAAGAAGAAGAAGAAGAAGAAGAAGAAGAAGAAGAAGAAGAAGAAGAAGAAGAAGAAGAAGAAGAAGAAGAAGAAGAAGAAGAAGAAGAAGAAGAAGAAGAAGAAGAAGAAGAAGAAGAAGGGATTAAATATCCAAGTCAAAGTCAGCAACAGTGGAATCAAGAGATTCAAACTCCAACAATCTAAGCTTTAAATGGGCCTATTATACTGGCAGGTTGGTGTCACAGTTTGGTGAATTGTTGGAGGGAAATCAATGCTAGAGGTGGGATTGGCTCTGATTCATTGTATGTCTAAAACCAAACTATGAAGGACTTTGTAAATCATAATGGTTTCAATAAGATAAAATAAATTTAAAAAACCAAATTATTAAAATAAAGATTAAATTTTAGTGTTATATAGGTTTCTTTTTAAAGCATGAAACTTATGGAGGGAAATCTTTTTTAAAAAGAAAAGAGCAATGGAGAGAGAGTACAAGGGTTAGCAGGTGGGGTGCCTGTACTCTACTGACCTAGTTTGATCTTTGGTATACATATGTCCCCTGAGTATTGTCAGAGTGACCCAGAGCACTGCCAATTGTGGCTCTCAGACAAACAGATGGACATAAGAGGTAAAACAAATAAGCGAACAATATAAAAGAAAATTGTTGGATTCTGGCAACTGGAATTAAAAGTTGACAGGGAAAGGTATAATCACTTCAAAAGACTGTACATGTGGTCCAGAATGATAGTATAGGATAATTGTCTTGCAAAAGACTAACTCCAGAATTATTAACAGTACCACAAGGATTAATACCTAGACATAGAGTCAGGAGTAAACCCTAAACATCAAGGCATTAAGGGATATCATCCTTCAAAAAGCATATTTTGCTTATTATGTGGTGTGGTAGCACAAATTGGAAGAAGGATAAATCTGTGTTCCTAAAATTTACACAGTGCTATAAACCAATGAAACCTCAATAAAAATTAAAAGAACAGAAAGAACAAAAAGTATCCTCTGTTATGCCATTCAATATTGTAAAAGTATTTAATGTAGTTATTTTATCTCATCCATTGCTATTAGCTTATTAGTACCTTATATAAACTCCTCATTCATGAATCTATAACATTTGTTCTGTATCTGTATGAAATTGGATCATATTTCTTCCTTGTGTCTTATTTCTCTGTTTTGTAATTAATCAACAATAACTTGCTCTTCATTTTTTTGTTTTTGATTTTTTGTTGTTTGTTTTTGGGCCATACCCAGTGACAGTCAGGGGTAACTTCTGACTATGTGCTCAGAAATCAACACTGGCTTAGAGGCCATATGAGACTCCGGAGGATGGAACTGTGGTCCATCCTATAATTAGCACATACAAGACAAATGCCCTATCACCTGCAGCACCGCTCTGGCCCAGCTCTCAATTTTTTGAAAACTTTAAAAATTATAACCTACCAAAATCAAGTATATATCATAAACATGTAATATTAAATAATGCACACAAAAAGATAATTAAATGACATTTGGAAAGAGTCACTTTCCTTAATCTCTTATTACTTTTCATCTATTTATTCTGATTATTCCTCAGAATGATTCTGTGATCTCTCTACCACTACTCTCATTATACCAGTTCTATCTAGTTTACACAAATTATAATGGACATTTTATATCCTACGGTTTTGAAATATCATTGGTACTGCTAATCATCATATTTCTATAGTTTATTTTGGGAAATTTCATTCCCTTCTTTCATTTATTCTACATTTTAGTATGACTTTCCATTTTTTAAAAATAGCTGAATAAATCTTTAATATTTCTAATTGCAAATGTACAGAAATTGCACAGCCATGCATTTAAAAACAACAATCACTTTCTCTATGCAATATTACATAATCAGGGTCATAGCTGGACTGCTGGTGTCCCCAAAAGTTTTTATTTCCTTTTCAGCATTATTTACTTTTCACATACTTATAAAGGGGGTGTTTTGTAGGGGGGCGATGCAGGGGTCAGAGGTGGGGCATATAGAAAAAAGAGGGTTGTTAGAAAGACTGGGAGAGGGATTCTGGGGTAGATGCTCTTTCAGGGGGCAGGGGTGAGTGGCCCTACCTTCTTTCCTGGGGTACCCCCACCTTCTCTATCAAGTTTTTACTTACCTTGGCACTTACTAGTGTTTTCGGTCTGTCTGTCTACAGTTGCCTTGTCAATTTAATCTGATCATATGCTATACTCTGACACTAATATGCTTCATTGAACCATAACATAGCATGTCTCTTTACCCTTTTGTTGTTGGTTTTTCTTTGTTCTTTGAATAATTACTTTATTTAAGTAACATAGTTAAAAATATTGTTCATAATTGAGTATACCACCTTCACTAGTGCAGTTTTCTCACTACCAATGTTCTCAGTTTCTCTCTCATCTACCCACCCCATCTGTCACTGGGGCAAGCATCTTGATTCAGTCTCTCTTTGTTTTCACTGACATTTGCATTAATATTAATTAAGTGGTATTCTGCATATCACTTTATCCCATTTCAGCATCTAGTCTTTGTCCACAATGATCAGTTCCAACCCTTATTGTAATAGTGGTCCCTTTTCTACTCTAATGGCACACCATTGTTTGTGTCAAGCTTCCTAACATGGAATGATCCTCCTGACCCTAATCACTATTGTCTCTGAATATTATTACCATACTATTATTTGTCTTATATCCCACAATGAGTGAAATTATTCTATGTATATTCCTCTCCACCTAATTATTATCAGCATAATAATCTCCATATCATCTATATGTAAGCACATTTTATGACGTTATTTTCTCTGATGACTGCATGCTATTCGATTGTGTAGATGTATGACAGTTTCTTTAGCCACTCATCTGTTCTTGGGCCCTTGAGCTGTTTTCAGATTCTGGCTATTATAAAAAGTGCTGCGATGAACAAAGGAATGCAGAGGTCATTTTTGTATTATGCTTTTGCGTATCGTGGTTATATCCCTAGGAGTGGTATTGTTGGATTATAAAGGTGCTTAATTTCTAATTTTTGAGCAATATCCATATTCTTTTTCATAAAACGCTGGACTAGTTTCATTCCTACAGTGACTGAAAGGATGTTTAACCCCAAATCTGCATAAGCATTGGTTGTTTTTGTTTTGAATGATGTGTGCCAGTCTCTGTGGTGTGAGGTAATATCTCATTGTTGTTTTGATTTGATGTCTTTGATGATTAGCGATGTGGATGTGGAGCTTTTGTTTGTTTCTTTGTTCTGGGGCCACACCTGGTGACGCTCAGGGGTTACTCCTGGCTACGCACTCAGAAAATAGCTTGGGGACTGCTATGGGAGGGGATGGAACTGAGGTCTGTCCTAGGTCAGCTGCGTACAAGGCAAATGTCCTACCACTGTGTCACTACTCCAGGCTCAATGTGGAGCATTTTTTCATGTACTTTTTAGCCATCTGTATTTCTTCTAAAATAAAATTTTTATTTATTTCTTCTCCTCATCTTTGATAGGATAAGATATTTTTCCTTGTAGAGTTCAATCAGTTCATTGTTTATCTTATATAATAACCACTTATCTAATGGGTCTTTGGGTGACCTTTGTATCCTACTCTTTATGTCTTTTGGAAGTGCAGTTTAATTTAGTCCCATTTGTTTATCTCTGCTTCTTTGGACACTGTTGTTTCATCCTTGAAGATGCCTTCGTTTCAACATTTTGGACTGATATGCCTATGTTTTCATAGACGTACAATTGAAGTATATGTACTTTTATGCACATCATATTCTTCATGTTTATATTTAGTTAAAATTACTTTATGGTCTCATGTTTGCTATCAAGGTCTTTAATCCATTTTGACTTGACTTTTGTGTATGAAAGGTCCTAGTTCACTTTTTTTCTTTTTTCTTTTTTTTTTTTTTGCATGTAATTGATTGGTTAATCCAACACTCCTTGTTGAAGAAAATTTCCTTGCTCCATGTTGTATTTCTTTACCCTTTATCAAAGATTAATTTATCACATACCTTGTCTCAGAATATTCATAACTATTTTATTGATCTGAGGATCTGTATTTATTCTGATACTATGCTGTTTTTTTGACTACTGCTTTATAGTACAGTTTATTTTTGGGGAAAGTGATGCCTCAAATCTTTTTCCTGAGGACTTTTCTTTTTTTAGCTATTCACAGATGTTTATTGTTTCAAATGAATTTCTTGAGTGTCTGATCCACTTTTTTGAAAATCATCATGGGTATCCTTGTAGGAATTGTATTATTTCTATTCAATAAAGGACTAGAATTTCATGACATTGAAATCAGGCAAGAAAAGAATTTAAGGGCACCCAGAGATAAAAGGAAGAGGTCAAACTCTCATATTTATAGATGACATGATAATATATTTAGAAAATATAGACTCCAAACAAAAGCTTCAAGAAACAATAGATTTGCACATTAAAGTGCTATGCTATAAAATTAACATGCAAAAATTCATGGTTTTTCTATATATAAATAAAGAGAAGAAAAGCAATCCCATTTATAATTGTGACTCAGAAAATTAACTATCTTAGAGACAACTTAACTAAAGCATTGAAGGCCCTAAACAAGAAAACTACAAAATACTACTTCAAGAACTAAAAATAAAATACCAGATAAGGAAATGGAGAAATATAAACATCACTAGAATAGCAATACTTTCCAAAGTATTGTTTTTGTTTTGCTTTGTTTTGTTTTTTCCACACTTAGCAATGCCCAGGGGTTACTCCTGAATCTACACTTAGTAATTATCCCTGGCAGTGCTTATGGGAACATATGGGGTGATGAGGTTCACACCCCAGTCAGCTGCATACAAATCAAGCAGCCTATCCACTATATAGGCCACTACATGTATCTTTGTGTTTCTTGGCTTTGATTCATGCTGTACTTCTACGTACATCATACTCTTCATCTAGTTAGCAAATTCCTCTTCCTCATATTATGCTCAAATGTAAAATGTCAAGTACTTTCTTCTATGAACATTTTCATAATTTTAACCAAATTATTAACTTACATTTGTGCTTTCATAAACCATTATTCTCTAATTTATATCAAATTAGTGGTATCTATATTTCTCTGGCATTATTGGGGTCTTAGACATTAAAAAGTATGAAAAACTTACAGTCAAAGAAATAATGGGTTAGTTATTATATTAGTCATTATATTTTCAATGTTACAATGTTCTAGGCATTGAGAATTTTACCTATATTTTCTTTTCTAACTGAATAAGCATATCATTTTAGAATTTTTTAATCTTGTTATTTATTTTATCTCTTTCTTCTGTTTACTTTGTTATTGTATTGTCTCTACATATCAGAGATGCTCTAGTGTGTTATATGTCTGTTCTGCTGCTATACAGGGACCACAGGTACAGTTGTATTGTTTATGTACTCATTAGAGTTTGCATAGTTGTGGTGCTCCTTTCCAAGTGTGCTCACCAGGGGTTGCACTATGGCTAAGGTATTTGCCTAATATTTTAACTGTGGTGCTCTTCCATTGTTGTTTTATAAAGGAAGAAATTTAGACATTTTTTTTTGATACAGGTTCCTCAGTTCCTGACACCTGAAGTGCTCAAGAATTCATTATTGACTGATAAAATGAATGGATAAACAAACAATTCTGTGAGTAATGAAAAATCGGAATTTC
Organism: Crocidura indochinensis; assembly: GCA_004027635.1. Lineage (NCBI taxonomy): Eukaryota > Metazoa > Chordata > Mammalia > Eulipotyphla > Soricidae > Crocidura > Crocidura indochinensis. The sequence goes on along the minus strand of PVKC010003550.1, from coordinate 23,952 downwards.
CATTGAACTAAAGGGAAGATGAAATAAGGTGAAATGGAATGATTTAAAATCTACACAAAAACACATTGCAGTTGATAGTATGCCAGGTTCTATCATAGGTAATATTATTTAAATATTAATGTAATAGTTATTTTTCTATTTAGCTAAAATTATGGGACATAACTTAAAGAACTCTTTTAAGGGTGAAAGTGCAGAAATCAGTGCAGATCAAAACAACTAAGCTCCATCATTATGTTATCAAACTAACATTTTAGCCAGAAATAAAATTGAAGTGCTTTAAGTATATTAAGTGAAAATTATGCATGAAGAAATCAAAATTAGTTATTATAATTTCAGATACCTCCCATCACCCAAAGAAGGGGCTTTATAATCTAATATTATAACTTCGGAATTAGGTGTGATGTTGGCTTTATAATAGAAATAGGATTGTTCTTTTCATATGTATTTTTGACAAAGTAAATGCTTAAAAGAACTCTTTAATATTCCTCAAACACTAGTATTTCAAAGTAGACTGACAGAAGTACTGCTTAAAATGTTATATCTAACAAATAAAGCCTGTGCTGGCAATGAAACTCAGTGGTCGAACGCTAATGAGACCTTGATTTTTATTGCAAGTAAAAAACAAACACACACACACACACACACACACACACACACAAGAGCCTAGATCACATTATTAAAAGTGGTTCAGGTTTTCAGAGGTAAGTAATCCACAAAAATATTTCTTTTAAATTTATGAAAATGTACTGAAACTATAGTTGGCTACAAATAAATTAGATCTTGGGAAAAATAGCATAGTAAGCAAGAGGTTAAAAAACTGCATGCATACAGAAAATGTCAAACATTTTTGAGAGAACTCAGGTCAGTTTTGTTATTTAAATTAATCTATGCCCTTAATAACAATGAAGAATGATTTAATTACATAGTTCCAGGTCCATGATTGCATTGATTCATATCATAGCTTAGTCAGTATAGTGTTCTAGGTAAGTCATTTTGTTTGCTTTGTGTTTGCTTTGGGGGTATAGGAAGAGGACCACCAGGCAACACTCAGGGCTTATTCTTAGAACAATACTCAGGAATTATTCCTGTTGCTTAGAGACCATTTGGGATCCTAAGAATCTTAATGAGAACTATCCTATTCAAGACAAGCACCCTACCCACTGTACTATCTCCTATTTTATTTTTAAAGGACTGGAGATATAGTAGAGCAATGTAGGGGACTTGCTTTGCATACAATTGACCAGGGTTTAATTTCTTATACTCAGAAGTGAACCGTAGTGGAGAGTCAGATATAAGCCTTGAGCACCTTTGGGTGTGGTGGACAACAAACAATACAATTAAATTTAAAAAGTGATTTAAGTATCCTGTGCTTCAACTTTCTCTATTAATACTTTGTATTAAAGCATTCATATAGCCTCATAGTGTTACTTTGCATATCCAGCAAACTAGAACACTCTTAAAGGTCTTAGAATTATTTTATGAGGGCCGAAGAGATAGCACAGTAGTAGAGCGTTTGCCTTGTTTCATCTGGTCCTAACAGAGATGGTTCGAATTCCAGCATCCCTGTGCCTGCCAGGAGCGACTTCTGAGCACAGAGCCAGGAGTAACCCCTGAGCACTGTTGGATGTGACCCAAAGCAAAACAAAACAAATTGTTTTATGAAACTAATTTATAAGGTGTTAATGTTGGTTGTGAAGGATATAAAAGCAGACAGGAAAAAGTTAAAGTTGTTCTCACAACAATCCAAATCTGAGTGTCTGCTTTTATCTACACAGACCTGTTTAGTGACAAATGAGATAATGCATAGAGGAGATGCACCATAAAGGCACTTAACATGCAGAAATATAGAAGGAATGCAATTTGAACTCAAATTACAAGCTACACAGATTTAACACCCTGTAATAATATCAATAGATATGTTTGGATAATCTCAGTGAAATTCTATCTGTTGGCATGAAAATAGCTCTCCATTAATTTTGATCACATTTGATTTTCTCTTTTAGAAAGAACATGATATGCACTTACTTATTATCTATGACGATTTTCTTTTTAATTGATGCCTCTAGACATAGCATCATTTATCAAAACCTCTTAAGAATGACAGTAAAAGTACCTATTAAAGAGTCTTATACTAAAAATTAAGTTTTGTTAGAGGGCAAGTGGTGGTTGTTTCTGCAAACTTCCATCAAAGCATATCATATAGTCTATGCAATGTTACCAACCTTGCAATTTAAACTTTAAAAGTGTATGATGCATTCCCACTTTATTGTTCTATCTATATCATGTTTTTGAGATCCCAGGCTGGTTACAAAACTTTAATACTCTTGTGGTTATCATAGTAGAGTTACATTAGATTGATCTAAGTTAAAGATTCAGAATTTATCAATGCCCCTCACTTGGAAACAGAGAAGTGGAATTTGGGTTTTTCAAGTTTAGGTCAGAAGGTTTTATAGATGATAATATGTTCCTTTGTCTCATATCATGAGACTGTTTTGTTTGCACTTAAACAAGGAAACTGGAACTATAATACTGCAAAGGAGCACATATTTTTCACAGATCAAATCAATGACATTGTCCACAGAACACTTTGTACTAATTTTGCCTAGTTATTTTTTACTCACTACCTAAGAAGAATTGTTTTGGTCCTATATGCCATTGTAATTTCATATGGCACCTTAATGGTATATTCTGTGAATTTCAAACTACTTTCTCTGAAGAAAGTTACACTAAGTCCTAAACTCTCTTTCATATATATATATAAATAATTAACTTATATAATTACACATCAGTCAGTCATAAAAATTTATTCAACAGAGCATGGAAGGTCTCACATTTCACATTTATCTACCATTGAAAATTGCTAAAAGCTTTTACTCAGACTGCCATTTCTACAAATGTCAGCCTTCCAGACATGCCATGCTCCACAAACTCACTTTAATTTGGATAATAACAAAGAGCTTGTCACAAACCAAGTCATTGGAACTATTTCCTGTTCCATTTGGCAGTAATGAAAATAGAACAGCTATCTCCAACCCTTTTCCATTTCCCTTCCCATGTCCTCCTGTCAGAAAGTACTATTTCATGTCACAAAAAGTTCTTCACATTTTAAGAATTGTGTGAGATAGCATTTTGTGTTATTTGATTTCTGTGATTAGAATTTTCTTTATTGTTCATAAAAGTCTTCTTATTGCATACCTAATTTTGTTTCTCCTAAAAATCCATAAAATTAGTACACTGGTGTTTATATTATAAAGGAAAACAACATTTCAAGGTGAAGTTAAGTCAGAATTATGCATGAATCATGAGCGGAATTTTCGTTCACATTACACACGCACAGAGAAATTTGATGACATTCATATACTTTCTAAGAAGACATGTTACTGAAGGGTCGTGGATTGACAAATGGGTTTTCTAACCTAAAATTTTAAATAAAGATTGAAGAATTCGGAATCAAGGAAAACTGTCCCTGGGTAGCATTTTTGTTCGGTGACAGTGACTGTCCAATGTCTCCTTAGTGTCAAATGTCTGGCTATATTATGATATGGTGACAATGATAATATATGCACCATTTTCACAAAACTGCTTAAAGAATGGTTTTGGTAATGAATCTTTTTCCTCTGGTTTCTAAGACTTAGAAAGTCTGAAAAATCACCCGCCCCTTGAATTCTGGAAGACAGCCAATAATTTTATAATATGTTCATTTAATGATGAATGACTATTGCAACAAGATGGAGTAGATCTACTCAAGCAGCCTTGGTTAAGAATAAATTCTTTTTATTTGTTTTAAATGTCAAAATTTGTCACATACTGATCCATGTATTGAATTAGAGGGTTATGGTGAAATAACTAAATCCTAGGAAAATGGAATTAGAAAAATATGATCATAGAAATTTTAAGTCCCAGTTTTTATTGCTAAATTAATCAGACAAAATTAGGTGTTACAGTAATACTCTTATTTTTGTAGTTTTCTAACTATTGTCAATTTCTGTACATTTTTTCTTTTTTTCTTTATTTACACACCATGGTTACAATATTGTTCATTGTTGGGTTTTATGTTTACAATGTACACAATTTTTAGGTGTACACTTTCAGCCAATTATGTCCCGTTTCTTTCCAATCCCTCCCAGTCACCCCAGCTTGTCTCTTTTGCTCTTGAAACAGTGCTCTGTACTATTGCAATGGAGGGATGCTATTCCATTATTTGTGTATGGAAAAACCAAGTTTTTGTATTAAATTTATAGCCTGCACTTTACTATATAAAACTATTGTTTCTAGAAGCATTTTTAGTGGAGTCTAGAGGACGTTCTAGATACATTATTAAATCATCTATGAACAATGAGAAATTTACTTTTTTCCTCTTTTATATGGATGCCCTTGATGTCTTTTGCTTGCCTAATTGCCATGGCAAGTACTTTTAGTACTATTTTGATGGTAGTGGCAAAAGAGAGCAGACTTGCTTTGTGCCATTTTTTAACTTTTATTTTTTTTCTCATTGAGTATGATGTTTGTAATGTGGTATATATGTAATTGTGACATATGGCTTTCATAATATTGAGGAAAGTTCCTTCAACTCCCATCTTATTGAGAGTTTTTATCATGAATGAATGTTGGACCTTGTCAAATGCTTTCTCAATGTCTATTGATATGATCATATGGTTTTTGTTTTGTCTTTTGTTGATATGGTTATTATATTGTTTGACTTGCTTATGTTAACACAATCTTGCATACCTGGAATGAATCCTACTTGTGTGTAAGCATCTTGATCAGTTGTTGAATTCTGTTTGACAGTGCTTTCTTGAGGATCTTTGCATTTGTGTTCATAAAGGATATGGGCCTATAACTCTCTTTGTTGTGGGTTTTTTTTTCTGCTTTTTGTATTAGATTGATAGAAACATTTGGAAGTGTTTTGGTTTCTTCAATTCACTTGAAGAACTTGAAGAAGACTGACAGTATTTTCTCTTTAAAAGTTTGAAATAGATTGTCTCAAATACAGGAAGGTGGTGATGAAGGATGAACTGGGGAGCACTGGTGGTGGGAAGATTCATTAGTGAATTCATTAGTGAAGGGGGGGTGTTCTTTTTTATAACTAAAACCCAATTACAAACATGTTTGTAATCATGGTGCTTAAATAAAAATATTATTAAAATAAACGTTTGCAAAAAAATCACTAGTGAATCCATCTAGGTCTGAGCTTTTGTTTTGGAAAAGCCTTTTGATTATCCAATTTCCTCAGTAGATAAGAGTTCTTTTCTGGTATTCATGGTCATATTGCCCCAATATGGAAAGGTTGTAGATGCCCCCAAAATGTATTTATTTCTTTCAGTTCATCTTGTTTTATGGCATAAATATTCTCAAAGTAATCTCTGACTCCCTTTTGAATTTCTGTAGTATCTATTTTGACATCCAGTTTCATCTCAATTTTTCTTTTCCTATTTTTTATTTTTGATGAAAATGATTTATTTATTTATTTATTTAAGCACCATGGTTACAAACTTGTTTATAGTTGGGTTTCAGTCATAAAATAGACACTTCCCTTTAGCAATGCAAACTTTGTTTTTTTAAGTTTTCGCTTTTCTTTGTGAATTTTCCTAGTGCTTTATCAATCTTGTTTATTTTTTTAAGAACCAACTCTTCCTTTTGATTTTTTGGGTTGTCCAGTATATTTCTGCTCTAAGTTCTGTTATTTCCTTCCATCTACTTACTTTCAGATAATTTTGTTTCTCTTTCCATATCTTAAACTGGGCCATTAAGTTATTTATGTATACCTTTTCTTCCTTTCTGATGAATCTTTGTAAAGCTGTAAATGTTCCTCTTAATACTACTTTTTCAATGTCCCACAGATTTTGATAATGTGTGTATTCATTCTCATTTGTTTCTAGGAGCCTTTTTGTTTAGTCTCTTACCCACTGGATTTTCAGTACTGAGCATTTAATTTTCAGGTGTTAAAGTTACTTCTCGGGGCCCGGGAGATAGCATGGAGGTAAGGCGTTTGCCTTTCATGCAAAAGGTCATCGATTCGAATCCTGGTGCCCCATATGGTCCCCCGTGCCTGCCAGGGGAAATTTCTGAGCATGGAGCCAGGAGTAACCCCTGAGCACTGCCGGGTGTGACCCAAAAACCAAAAAAAAAAAAAAAGTTACTTCTCCACATCTGCTTGTAATTTACCTCTATTTTCAGTGCATCATGATCTGAAAAGTTATCAGAAACAATTTCTATCCTCTTGATTTACGGAGGTCTGTTTTTATGGCCCAGCATGTGGTGTAACTTGGAGACTATTTTATGACCATTGGAGAAGAACACATATTCTATTTTATGAAGAGCTTTATCTCTTTTCTCCCTCTTCTAATCTCTCTCTCTCTCTCCTTCAGAACCAATATATATTTGTTAAGTTTTAGCCCAATTTACCTTTAAAGTGGTGATAATAGGTGTTGAAGACTCTATTATTGTGTTTCTACTTATGTCTTTCTTCAAGTTTTTCAGTAGAGGTTTTAAGTATTTTTTCTGGTTCATCATCGGATGCATATGTTTAGAAGTGTGATTTTTCTTGTTGTACACATACCTTGATTAATAAGAAATGCCCATTTCTGACATCTATTATCTTTTTAAGCCTATAGTCTGTTTTGTATGCTATTAATATGGCCATTCCAGCCATTAAATGGATTTGTTTGCTTGAATTATTTTTCTCAAAACCTTTGACTTTGAGTCTATGTTTATTCTGACTATTCAGATGTGTTTCTTGCGAGTAGCAAAATGTTGAACTCAAGTTGGATTAAAAACTTGAGTCCAACATTTTGCTACTCCGTATCTCTTAAGTAGTGCATTTATTCCATTGATGTTGAGAGAGATGATTGTCATCGGATTAAGTGTCATCTCTTTGTAGGACATTGCTGTGCTTATTGGATCTGACATGCCTTACAGTGGATCTTTCAGTTCCTCTTTTAAGGTTGGTTTTAGTCTGCAAAGTTCTAATCTATTGTTTGTGCATGAATCTGTATTCTTCCTTCAGTTCTGAATATAAGTCTGGGTGGGTGAAATATTTTTGGAGAAGCATTCGTTTTGTTGAGTTTTGTCACTATATTCTACCACTGCCTTTGGTTTTTAAAGGTTGCTTATGGTAAATCTTCTGTAATTCTTAAGGATGATGCTTTGTATGTAATTTTCCTTTTTGATTTTGCTGCCTTCGCTATTTGTTGTTGTGACTAGGATATACCTCGGAGTACTTTTCTTTGGGTCTCCTTTAGCTAATACTCTTCGGGCATCATGCATTCTTTAGTTGCATGCATTCTTTAGTTCCGAGAAGTTCTCTGCAATGCTATCCCTGACTATTGATTTTTCTTTGCGATTTTCTGTCTGTTCCTCTGGGACAATAATGATTTATATGTTGTTTCTATTACATTTATACAAGAGTTCTATTGTCATCTGTTATCTTTCTTTATGGGCTTCTGAATCTTCTGATTATTTTAAGGCTCTTTTCCAACTATTTTTTTTTGGTATAGAGTTGGTATCCATCTCATATTCCAGCTCATTAATTCTTCCTTAGTCACTTTTACTCTGCTGGTGATGCTTTCCAGTGAAATATTCCTTTCACATATCAGGTTTTTCAGTCCTATTATTTCAATTAGAAGTTTTCTCTTATTTACTTCCATAGCTTCTTGAATCTTAGTTGTGATTTTTTCAGTTTGTTCCATGCTTTCTTTGAGTTCTTTGAACATCATCCATATTTCTTCTCTTAAGTTCTTATGTGAGATGCTACACAGATGGTTGGTACTTGTCAGTTCTTCAGTCTACTATCTTCATTCTCTAAGCATAGTGGAGGTCTGTGTTGTTTATCCATTGGTTCATTTGCAGTGTACTATTTTTTTATGTGCAATGCTGGGGTTCATTGACTAGGATAAGTGTGTACCTGCTGAGCAGAGTGAAATAGTTTTGCAGCTCTAGTTTTGTTAGCTGTTCCTCTTTAGGAGGGTTACAGATGCGTACTTGTGTATAGACCAAGGTCCTAGCTGGATGTAGAAGGGATATAGTTTAGCTTTTTGTCTGACTCCCTTTGTTTGGGTTGATGTGTACATTTTTTCATTGTCTACTAGTAGCAAGGAGTTCATTGACTAGCCTTTTGCACTTAACAATATAAGAGGACAAATTTTAATTTTGTTACAGAAACATACTATGAATACTTACTACATGATAAATAAACAATAGATTAAAGATGAGAAGGTAAATAGAAAAAAGACAGAAAGATAAATAAACATAAGGATTAGAGAAAATGAGGACTTGAGTCAGAACTCAAATATGGTGATCAATATCTTAAACAAAATATTTATTAGCATAATATGAAACTTTCTAGTGGATATAATGCTGGTTATGTAGTTATATTTAGAAATATGCATCTACCAATTTTCTCTTTAATTGTACTTGGATTTTCCAAAATGTAGTCAATGCTTCACTGGCAATTGAAATATGGTTTAAATGAAGAACATTTCCCAATTCCAAGCAATTTCTTCTCAATTAATGCTAGAAGTATCTAGCTTGTGTTTCACTAATACTCAAAGCAAGACACATAATATATTTCTATGAAAAAATCTATACTTGTAATGAGAAAGATATTTGGGAGAAATTTCACAGCATAATTTGATTTGAAAATCAAATATAAAATGTACAAAGATTTGTGCATCTTAGAAAAATTGTGCTTATCACTTGCTTTTGCTGAAATGATTGAGTATTAGAAAAATAGACTGCAATTCAGAATTTAAAAATGCTGCTTAACTAGATAACTTAAAATGTTGGGAAATAAAAAAAATTATTTCCCCCCTTCTTGTAACTGCATATTTTTAAATGCCCCTTTTCTCCCTTTCTCCACAGACTTCTTATCTCTGCTATCTTTACTGCCTGGGTACAAAATGAAGATACCTGCTACAAACATAATGATCTTGTGAACTCAACATTGTCCAAGAGAAAGGAGAGAAGTATAGGAAAAATTGTGTACTCATGATTAATACAGAACATGTTAGCTAAAATAACTTTTAACTGATGATATAGTATCAATTTGAATAGAAACAGAAGATATCGTGTACATCAAGGTGAACTTATATGATATATTATTGAAGCAGTTTTTCATGACCTTTGCATATTGAAATAAATGATTAAGTTGAAAGAAATTTAAGCAATAATTTCATATTAAGAATTTTTGTTTTGCTGCTCAAAAATAATCTTGTGTTTTCTATTTAAAATCTTGTATTAAATCTGATATGTTTTTTTGAATGAAGCATAAATGTCATGTGAAAAGGTCACATACAAATTTGCTAATTTGAATATGAATACTGTTACTTATAAATGCAAATAGTTTTGTCTTCAATATGCTATGTTATTATAATAAAACTTATGACCCATATGGCTGGAAAGATAGTACCAGGGTTAAGACACTTATTTGATTGTAGCCAACTCCAATTTCATCTTGCATGACCAGATGTGACCCCTAATCACAGAGCCAGGAATAATCTCTAAGAATAATTAGTATGAACCTAAAGTACAGAAAAACAAACAGCAAAACCAAACCAAACAAACAAATCATAAATTGGGCATGTTGATTGACTAGTAGTTAGACAGATTCTATGATATTCTATTGTTGATCCATAAAAGAGAGTGTATGGAAAAAAGATTTTACCTAGAATAGTCAATACCAAGAGAAATTACTTGTCATTTTGATGATCAAAATATTGCATCATAGTTTTGTCAAAAACTTTCTAGTGGAAACAATTTTCCTTTTATTCTGTGGATATTTTAGGAACAATTTTAAACTGTTCAAATGTTAAAATTTAATGCTTATTTGACACTTAGTTTTGCACTATTATACTGAGCATTATGCCTATATTATTTCTTTTATTTCTTGAAAAATATCCTTTTTATATTGTTTTCTACATTGAACAATTGAACGAAGTTGTAAATCTTCAATAAATTTCTCAAATCAATATGTCTGACAATGATGTGGTGTTTAATCTAAATAGAGGTTAACAAAGTACTTAACTTATAAAGTGACCTTTAACTGAAAAGAGAACTGAGGGTAACCAGTGAAGTTAGAAGAGACTTACAGGAGGTATCAGAGGCAAAGGTCAAGTGCCAGGAATATATCTGAATATTAATTAACTATTAATATTAAATTATTTCAGGAAGGTACATAGGGAAGTCCTATGAGTTTTGTGGGAAATGAGAAAACAAGAAGAAATTTCCTAGCCCTGAAATAGTCCAAAGGCATGAAGACCACATTTCTTTAAGATATATAACCCTAACATGTCTTTGGGGATGGAGAAAAAAAAATGCCATCCAGATACAGAAATCTGCCTCTCCAATCAAAGAAGTGGAGTCTTTCAGAAAGGAAGCTGCAGAAGAACTTATAAATCATCGTGATATTATGAAAGGACTATCACCAGTGCAAGGCTTTTCCTGTGACAATGACTTTATTAACTTTTATGTATGTAGAGAATTCTAGGCCATAACAGTTTGGAGGAATTGTATATAACCTACCGAAACCATTGAGGTTTGTTTTATTTTCAAACCCATGTTCTCTCTTGAACATGTATGTCTTTCTTTTATTCCCCTTATATCCTTTTTAAGTAAATTTCTTTCAGTAAAGTCAATTTTGCATCATAATATTGTCTCCTTCTGAAATTCCTTTCTGCGAGGAAATACTATGGACCCTAACTGCCTGTGCCCAAGTTGGGACTAAATTTTTTTATTCTTAATCCTCTCTTCAAGTTGAGACTGTGGCTGACTTTCAAAGAAATTTGGTTACAGGGAGCATCCCTTAAACTGTACAGATAGTGGAAGCACTCTTTTCTTAAAATGACCTTCATTATTTTCTTCTTTACTCAACCACCAGCAACAAAACCATGGAACCAACCATTCTGAAAGCATGGGATTCAAACAACAACAACAACAACCATACTTTAAAAGTGGATGGTACCAGGACCAAACAGTCATATGATCATTGTGTAGAAATAAAAAAATGATCAGACTTAGGGGCCCGGGAGATAGCATGGAGGTAAGGCGTTTGCCTTTCATGCAAAAGGTCATCGATTCGAATCCTGGTGCCCCATATGGTCCCCCGTGCCTGCCAGGAGCAATTTCTGAGCATGGAGCCAGGAGTAACCCCTAAGCACTGCTGGGTGTGACCCAAAAAAACAAAAAACAAACAAAAAAATGATCAGACTTAAACACCAAACCCAGTGTCAACGACAATAGAATCGATATCCAATCTACAATAAGCTAGACACAGGGAAACAGTTACACTAGCAGTAGGGGGACAACGGAGGGAGATATTGGATGCATGCTGGGAATAGGGATGGAGGGAGGACTCCACTGGTGGTGGGAATGTCCCTCATTAATTGTCACTATGTACCTTAAGTATTAATGTGAAAGACTCGTAATTCACTTTGTAATAAACATAAAATAATAATAATAATAATGATAATGATAATAATGTTTTTGTCAAGGAGATAAGTTTTGGGAGGAAGGAAAGCTGGTGGGATTGGTGTTGAAACATTTTATGTTTGAAAAAACTCCAACTATGAGTAGCTATGTAAATCATGGTATCTTAATAAAAAAATAAAAAATATAATTTAAAACATTTCAAAAGTGTGGAATGGGCTGGTGGTGTCACTTATGGTAGAGCACATGTGTGAAGCTCTAAGGTTGATCTCTGGAATTCAATTAAAAAAGGAAAGAAAAAACTAAGATTCACAGGGTATATGGTGTTCAAATAAGAAACACACCAAAGTATTTCTTCCTTGATAATTCATACACCTTTATCAAAATGTGTTCATGACATAATAAAGGGATATCTGCTATTTAGTAAGCCAAGTAAATATTAAAGAAATGAAAGCTGAGCTAGAATATAACAAACTAAGTTCTTTTTAGACCTTTATGATTTTAGGTAAATTTACTCAAGCTACTTTACTTGCTTTTTCTATTTGTGAGATAGGAAAGTGGAAGACTAGCTAAAATCAGATAAATTTATGTCAAATTTATAGTTCAGAGAAGTAGTGTATTGAAAGAGCAAAACTTCTCTGCAATTATAAATAATGACTTCAATACTCTTGTAAACTGTGATTAAAAAGAAAAACCATTATATAGACGGAGCCAGAAAGATAGTACAAGTGTGAAGTTGTTTTTGTACTTGATAGATCCAGTTTGATCCCTTTCACCTCATGTAGCATCCCAAACATCACAAGGTGGGGTGCCTTGTGCCATGAGTAATGCCCGAGTACTATGTATGTTCTAAAATATTTCAGAAATGAAACTACAATAAAATTAGAGAACCAGAAATAAACAGTTATGATACTGTTAAAACTTTTATTATAAAGTTACATACATCCCACTCTTTTATATTCTGCCATAGGGGGAAAAGTATAACAGTGGATTATAGTTAAAAGAACTTCAAATTGTTCTGAGAAATATAGTTTAAGTACTTTTAAAATAAAAAGGGAAAATACATAAAGATCAAGAATGCTAAAAAAAAGTTGTTGGTAATAATGTCAGCAAACATTAAGCATAGCCCAACTCCTAGCAAAGTTAACAAAAATCCTTCCTCTTAAGACCATGTACTTCCATTTCTATTATTCATTACTTACATAATATATAGTCAAAACCATGAAGCTGCTTCGGAGCAATCAGAGATTTCTCATTTCCTCTCCTAAAATTGCATATTCCTCCCAAGCTGTTTAAGGGATATAGCCTTGAATGTATGTATACCTAGCTTCTCAGCCTATCTTGGTGTGTACATGATTAAATTCAGACCAAGTTTAATATTTTGTAGAGCCGGTGTGGTAAAGAATTTGTCTTCCTGCTGCCTAAGCAAATCACTCCTAAGTATGTTCCTTCAATCAGGAACATTGCTAGCTCAACTCTAGAATTGTCTCCTCTATGCTTTTCTCCGCATCTTCTCTGTGTGATGGCAGTTTCAGATTATATTTCACATATGTTTGAGTTATGCCTTATCAAGAACATATAGGCATTGTAAGCCAAAAGACTTCCAAATGATTTAAGTTCCTATCTCCTTAACTATATGGTGGAATATTGGATTATAACCCAAAGTGTGAAATAAACCTCAGTTCATATATAATTTTAAAAAAAGGACAGTCAAATCTTTTATACTGAGTATTGTAAGTAACTTGTTTAGATATTTGTCCAAAATAAAGTGGGCTATTATTTATCATACCTTAAATATTAATTAGCTATATCAATTTAGTAGTTATTTATAGCATTTAAAAAAGGAAAAAGAGGCCAGAGAGATAGCACAGTGGTAGGACGTTTGCCTGGCAAGCTCCAACCCACGACCAATGGTGGTTCAAATCCTGGTATCCCATATGGTCCCCCATGCCTGCCAGGAGCAATTTCTGAGCATGAAGCCCAGAGTAACCCCTGAGCACTGTCGGTTGTGAACCAAAAATTATAAACCAAAAAAAAAAAAGGAAACAAAAAAGGAAAAAACCATGAAGTACATAAGTGATAAACATAGAAAGTATTATTTTAGCTAGATAATTAAAGAGAATATAGATCATGTTAATAGTGTGTACCCAAGTATGTTGTGATGAGAATAATACTTTCATTTATTTTCTTTCCCTAAATTCATGACTTAATATAATACTGAGAAATACATCAGGTCAATTGAATGAATACTTTTTTATAATTTTTATTGACACCATTGTGAATTGCAAGCCCTTCATAGTTGGATTTCTGGTATACAGTGCTAGTGAATCAGAGCTATTCCCACCTCTAATGTTGACTTTCCTCCACCAATCTTTTTAAGCTACCTGATTAGTAGTACTCAAAATTTTAAATTATCAAGACAAAAGTCACATCCAGCAGCAGTCTAAGAAAATTGAAGGTAAGTGAACTATTGTTGCCTCACCCCCTGGGTACAGATAATTAGTTGAGCCCTGCCCATTCCTGGGCTGGGCTTTGGGATCCGGATATTATGTTTACCTTACCTGCAGACCCTGCCCATTTCCTGGGAGGGTTCTTGGAAGGGTATATGGGTCTGTGATTTCTGGATATCTGCCCTTTTGCCTGCTCATTTGGATTCTGGCCAACATGTAGGTCAGAGATGACATGGATGGAAGTAGATGCAGGGCTAGCTTGAATGGTAAGAGCCACATCTGAGGGCTAGGATGAATGAAGATGTTATCTCTCATGAAGCCTGCCTGTGAATGAGATTTCTACCTGCTGCTTTCATGAACCTCCAGACCCGCTCGTTAGTGGGGGCTGAAGCCACGTGGCCTGGGATGGCAAGCCAAGGACTTCCTCATCTCAATCCAGCGTCATCTTTATTTAATTAAGACAATAAACTATAATGAACAAGAAATAAAAATCATATTAGGAAAAATATCTAAGAAAAGGTGAGTAAAGTATGAACTTTGGTTAACAATAATATATTGTATTAGTTCATTAATTGTGATAAATATGCATATTTATGTTTATCATCTTTATTCTACTTATATATAAAGTAGAAATACGTAAGTATAAAATATTTAGCATGTATATTTGCAACATACATCAGTGCTACAAGTGACTCTTCTTAGGAGTTTCTCTGGGTGTTACACATGGGAGTATGAAATGCAAATGATGGGACCAAGAACTCCCACTTGCAAAGCTCCCACTAATCTCTTGATTAATTTTTTGGACTCCTAATATAAACACATTTCATTTGGCATATAAATGAAATATAGAGAGAAATATCTTTTTGTAAACCCTTCTAATGGATTGCAAAATTAATGTATGATCCCACTCTTAAAAAATTATTTTATTTATTTAAAGAAAATAAATCACATAGTTGATATAGTCAATCATAATACTTTTGTTTCCAGAAGTGAAAGCAACGTGATTAATAAAAAAGGAAAGAAAAATAAAATGGAAGAAGAGAAAAAATAAAAAGAAGAAAAAGTACAGTAGCGAGCTCATTTGTGAAAATTATATCACCAATGAGGTTAATAAAACAATGGCAGAAGTTTTTGTAAGTTCTTGCTATAAGTCCAGTATTTTAAATGGGAATGTCCTTTAGGGATGATAGCATCAAACAAAATAAATTAGTCCAGTAATTCATAGCTACAATACTAAAAAATTTAGGGCATATACTCTGTTACAGGAGATCCTGGAAGAGGACTCAGTTCAAACATGGCAACTGTGTTTGAGAGCAGCTGCTAGTCTTTCCAAGAAGAAGGGAGATATAGGGAAGGGTGCTTGCACTTGCTCCAGAAACAGCCCTGGTGATAACAGCCCAGTACTCAGCATACCTGAAGTGTGGTCAGATCTATGATCCTGCAGGGAATCGTAGAGGGTCAGTGATGAGGCAGGCCATCAGGGAAATGGTCAATCTGGGTGATGAGGCAGAAAGCATGGCTTTGGCAGGGTGGGGTCTTGATCCAGTTTCTACTTTTGTGATAACCAGCTATTTTATGCGAAGGTTGGTGTAGGTATAATTTTTCACAGCTCAGTTTACATCTTTTTCAAGAAAAGAGTAGATCTATGGAACTGGCCCAGTTCACACATGGTGACTGCCATTGCCATATTTTTAAAATTCAAATATTTGGAAATCCAAGTCATTTTCTCCAATGACTTAGTAATAATAATATGTTATAGTTTAATAACATATTTAATCTATTACCTGCCATATTAATATATATGAATAGTTAGTTAATTGTTGGTTTTAGCATTAGTTATATTTCCTAACAATTCATAAAATAAGTAAATATCCCTCTCTATATATGAAAATATAGACTTAACATTTTACAATGGTTGTAGAGATATGTCATCTAAAATAAGAAATACCTTATTTATTTATTTATTATTGTTATTATTTTCAGTTTTGGGGCCATACCTCATAGTGCTCAGAAATCACTCCTGGTTTTGTTCTCAAAAATCACTCCTGGCAGACGTGGTGAACCAGATGGGATGCAGAGTATCAAACCCAGGAAGCTGTGTGCAAGGATAATACCCTCCCCTCTGCTATTGCTCCCAGAAATCTACCTTTTCAATGCCAACCCATATCTACAATACTGTCAGCACTTCATTGTGTGTGTGGCCATTTTTATATTTTTTACCACATCTGTGCAAGACAGTGATCAATAACTAATAATAAAAGGAACTTAAGGTGTCTCGATAAAGTGGCTTGATTTCTTTTTTTTTATTGTTATCTAAACAATAATAGAGTAACTCATAGTGGGATTTTAGACCTATCATCCAGTGATGATCAGGCATTACTCCTGACGACTATGTGCTCAGAAAAATCACTCCTGACTTGGGAGACCATATGGGATGCTGGGGGATCAAATAGAGGTCTTTTCTAGTTCAGCTGTTTGCAAGGCAAATGCCCTACCACTATGCCATAGCTCCAGCCACAAGACATAGTATTTTAACACTAATCCCAACACCAATGTCAACCTCCCATTGTTGTCAGAGTAGATCCCATGCCATCACTCTTACCCCATCATCACAGGCCCACTTAACAGCTTGATTGTTAAAGTTTAGGTCTCATGATTTTAGTGTTGTTAATTTTGTGACTTATATATCTAGTTCTGTCCTATGTTAATATCACCAATGCACCTGAGACCTCTTGGCCCCTGTAAGCCATAACTTCATATCTGTTTTTATTTTTCTCCAATTAATTTCATTCTCACTAAACTCTGGGACCAAGAAAGTTCTAAAAAAAACCTATTTAAACCATTGCATTCCTTAATTCAGTTATTCTAAATAACGAATAAGTGATTTTTTTTTTACTTTTTACTGATGTTTTGTATGGCTTAATTGATTTTCTATATTGAACCATCCTTGTAACTCCCATATAAAACCCACTTAATCATGATGTAAGATTATTTTTATGTGCTGTTGTATTTGGGTTGCTAAGATTTTATTGAGGATTTTTGCATCAATATTCAAAAGACAGTTTGGTCTGTTGTTTTCTCTCTTGGAAGTATCTTTGTCAGCTTTGAGAATCAGCATAAAGAGAACTTCATAAAAGAGCTTTTTAGAAAGGGTTCCTGGCTCTTCAATATTTTTAAAGAGCTTATGAATCAATGGCAATAATTCTCCTCTGAATATTTGCTAAAACTCACTCATAAATCCATCTGACCTGAGCTTTTATACTTGCTTAGATTATTAACTAATGTTTTGATTTTCTTGATTGTGATTGGCCTATTTAAGCTATCACCTTTCTCCTCATTAAATTTAGGAAGATTATCAGTTTCCAGAAATCTGTCCATATTTTGTAGTTTCACGAAATAAAGTTGTTCATAAGCTCTCATGATATCTTGGAATTCTGGAAGTTCTCTTCTAATTTCTCTGCTTTCATTTCTGGCCTGATTTAATTTGAGCATTTTTTTTTTCTTTCTTTGTTAGACTTTGCCTATGCTCTTTATTTTTTAAAAAATTGAGCTCCTGGTTTCATTGATTCTTTGTATTGTTTTCTTGGTTTTTATTTCATTGATTTCTGCTCAGTTTTAAATAATTTTTCTTCTACTTGTGTTTAGGTTCCTTTGTTGCTACTTTTTCCAGATATTTTTGGTGAACCTTTTTTGATTTTATCTTTTTCTTTCCTAATATAGACCTGTATCACTTATGAGTTTCCCCTAGTTACTATTTGTGTTGTGTACCATAGATTTTAGAAATTGGTTTCTTCTTTATCATTAGTCTTAAAGAATAATATTCTTTCCCCATGAGTTCCTCTATGATTCAGCTGAAAATAAACATGTTGTTTAGTCTCGGGTGTTAGAATTTCCCTACATTTTATTTTATAATCAGTCTATCTCTGTGTAATTATGGGCTGATAAAATGCTTAGTATGATTCATATGTTTGTGAATATTTGTAAGTTAGACTAATGTCCTAAAAAGTGATCCTAAAAGAGAATGTTTTAGGTGCATTAGAGAAGAATGTTCAATCAGGTTTTTGAGGATAGAAGAATCTATATAAATCTTTAATCCTAGATCTTCTAGTTTCTCTTTTAGAGCTTTCAAGTTCTTACTGATGTTCTGCCTCCTAGATTTATCCAGTGAGAACGCCATGTTGAAATCTCCTACTATCAAGTTTCATTCATGTGCCTCTCTAAGTTTGTGAGCAAATCCTTCTATACTTTTATGACCTCACATGTGCTAATATATGCTGATTAATGTTAGTAATTCTTTGTTTATTGTTCTCCTGATCAATAATCAATAACCCACCCCTATCTTTAATTGCTTTAAGGTTGAATGTAATTTGGTCAAATATAAGTATGACTGTTCCAGATAGCTTTTGTTTTTTCTTGTGGTTTGTATAAGGGTTTTCCATCCTTTTACTCTCTACCTGTGTCTATCCTGAGATTTTTATATTTGTTTCCTGTAAACAGCAAATGGATGGGGTTTGTTTCCTAACCAAACTCTCTACTCTGCCTTTTGATGGAAGAATTTAGTTCATTGATATTTAAGAAAGCTATTGACAGAGTTGTCGTGTTATTATATTATATAGAGCTATTGCTGCTACATTGGTTATTTGTCTAATATAAGTGACTTTTCAGTAGTTCATTTAGAGTTTGTTTGGTTATTGTGATTGTCTCAAGTTATGTTTTTTGCTCTGAGAATATTCTTATCCCCTTTTTCTATGTATATAAGAGGTTTCTGGGGAGTGGATTCTAGATTAAAAATGTCTTTCATTCTGTAATATGAATATGTCATTCCACTCTTTTCTTTCCTCAATAGTTTGTATAGGAGACATTGTATGATTTTTATGTTCTTTCCTTTATATTAAGGTATCATCTCTCTTACTACTATATGATGTCCATCTCTCCTGGTTTAAGCCATTTTGGTAACAATATGTCTTGGTGGTATTGATCTGTCTTAAGTCCATTTTTGGTACTTCTTTGGCCTTGTGGATTTGGGCAGTTCCCTCTTTCCATAGAGTTGGTGGGTTTTCTGCTATTTTCTCTACCACTTTTTATTCTTCCTCTTTTCAACTTTCCTCCACTTATGGTATTTCTATAATTTAGGCATTATTTTTCTTGTCTTTTTATCATTAAGTATCTTACATTTTTTTCCATCCTTTTGTCTCTCTTTTCTTTGACATCTTTATCAATGCTGGCTTGTAATTTGTCTGTAAATTCATCTATATGGCTCTCCCCTATGCATTATGCTACTATGGCTTGCTAATATGTTGTTTGCTCCTTGAATACCATTTGTATGGATTATCTAATCTTCTGAAAGAGTTCTTTCAGTTGGTTTAACATCTCATCTACTGATTGCTTTATTTCTCTGACTTGCAACCACCTTGATTTCTGCACTTAATGTATTAAATGTTAATTTTAGATCCTCAGTGAAAGGCTCAAGCATTTTGATGGGCTTGGCGATTTGCCTAGTTTCCTCTCACCTTTTGCAGCTGCAATTGACCTCCATTGTTTCCCATTGTTCTTTGCATTTTGTGGGTTTTAGTGGTGGAGTTTTTTTCTCTATTACTTTAGAAAGTGATCTATTGAATTAATTACATAATAGGTAGGTACCAATACATCTGCCTTTCGGGTTATTTTTATAGCCATGCCAAGCCATTGAGTATGCTAAAAAAACTGTTTAATTACTCTGGTTAACTGAGCTTTGAGGCTGTTTATTGTATGAGATAAAGTTGTGGTAAGGCCTACTGTCCTGGAAATAAATATAGAAATTCAAATATCTTTGTACAGATTCACTAACATCCACATGATTTTGATATAAGGGGATAGACCCCAGTACTGGTGAGGTTTGGTACCTGGGTCTTAGGATGAACATAGCAGCACATCAATAGGGTCTGGGGTCTGGCTTTGGGAGACAAGGCATGTTGGCTTGATTTATATTTTACAATTATAATTTCTCCACAAACTTTTAATGTGTATTCTTCACATGTATCTTTTTTTTTTTTTTTTGGGGGGGGGGCGCACCCAGAGGTACTCAGGGGCTACTCCTGGCTGTCTGCTCAGAAATAGCTCCTGGCAGGCATGGGGCACCATATGGGACACCGGGATTCGAACCAACCACCCCTTAGTCCTGGTTCTGCTGCTTGCAAGGCAAACACCACTGTGCTATCTCTCCTGGCCCCACATGTATCTTTTATGTATTATGCACATTGCCAGTATTTTTCTATGTGTTTTTAATTGTGCTTTAACAACTTTTCTTTCCTATGAAAATGGCAACTGTCTAAAGTAGACTGAACACCTTTTTACCTCATCACATTTTTCTTGTAGTGTTTCAGGTGGCATCAGGTTTATGTTCATTTAAAGATAACCAAACACAGTGGAGATATAAAAATTGTTCTTACTTTGAACATAATTCACATGCTTCCTTTTCTTCCTGTTTCTAAGATTCATCAGTCAGAGGTCTTAATGTTGACCCAACACCATTAATTGCCGTTTAGTTGCCAAAAATGGTCTGAGTAGGGCACATATTTTCCACATGTTTTTGATAAAAACTGACAGTACTGGTGTGTATGATTCTTCCTGTTCTGAAAACAAAATTCCTTTATTATGACTTTCTTTTTCTTGTTCCATTATGTTTGTCTTTTCAGTGATCAACTGGTCTTACTATTTGCCCCTTGTTATTAGGTCGAAGTTAAAATTAATTTTAAGTTTAAAATATGAATTAATTTTGGTTAGGCACTGTATTATAAAACTTATTTAATAATAGAGCTCCCAAATTCAATATCACAACTTCAAATCCACCACCAGCGTCAGCTTCCTTCTATAACTGACCCATACTTCCTGTCCGTAAGTCACATTTTGCCATTAAAGTTTCCTCCATTTGGAATTGAGCCATTGATGTGTGATAGGAATAAACATACTGTAAGCAGCACAGATATTTTCTTTTCTAGAGTAAATCCTCTAAGATGTGTTGATACTGATAGGGAGTTTGAGCTTACTCTGGGAGCCAAGACTAATGTCCCAGTCAGATGCATGCAAAGTAAAGCACTTACCTACTCTACTAGCTCTCTAGTCTTATTTATATTTTATAGAAGACACTATTAGAGAATCTCAGGTAAAACTAAGTTTCTATCCTAATGGAAATAAGGTTGTGGTGCAGGGTTGGCAAGTGGGATGCTTGGGCCTACAATGGAGTACTGCTCCAACTTACTCAAGGTCCTTGTTCTGGCTTTGCATGTGCTCTAATCTTAAAACTATTATCCAGGCCTCAAACTGCTTATACATATTGTTTCAAATACATCATATATATACTCACATTTCTCTAAAATTACCCTTGTTCTTTGAAAAATTTGATTTATGTTTCCAATCATCAAATTAAATGAATCTGTAAGTCATTCCAGGAAGTTGTGAGTTAACATTTTTAAATGTATTAAAAATCTCATTCATGGGATCGGGCGGTGGCTCTGGAGGGAAGGTGCCTGCGCTTGCCTAGGACGGACCGCGGTTCGATCCCCTGGTTCCCATATGGTCCCCCAAGCCAGGAGCGACTTCTGAGCGCATAGCCAGGAGTAACCCCTGAGCATCACTGGATGTGGCCCAAAAAAAAAACAAAAAAAAAAACCAAAAAAACAAAAAAATCTCATTCATTCATTAAAGTTTCAAATATATGACTTAGTAGTTACCATAAGATTTCTTTCTTTTTTTTTTTTAGTCACACCCGGCAGTGCTCAGGGGCTACTCCTGGCTCCATGCTCAGAAATCACTCCTGGCAGGCACGGGGGACCATATGGGGAACCGGGATTCGAACTGATGACCTTTTGCATGAAAGGCAAATGCCTTACCTCCATGCTATCTCCCGGGCCCCACCATAAGATTTCTTATATCTAGAGTTACTGCAATGATCAGATATAATTATTCATTATTTTCTCTTTGTTCTCTTCATGTCAGAGGTTCTTATTCCTTTGTTATATCTGATATTAATCTCCTCTGCAAGTAAAACTATTAGTGTGGGGTATTTCTTTAAGTAGTTAGCAATAAGTAGGAAAAGAAAACATATAGTTATTTAGTTAAATGTCAAGGTGTATCTTAACCCTTGAAAGAACTAGAATGATGGCTTTAGCTCTCTTTATTTCCTAAGAATAGGTCATTTCAAGATACTATAATAATCTGTATTTATCAATTTAAATTTATAAATTTTTGGAATCTCCAATAAAATAATTTAATTCTGGATTTAAAAATAAATACCAATCCATATCTTGAATTAAATTTGGTGATTTAAAAACTGAAACAATGCTATAATAGACAGATTGCTTAATAGGCAGGAATTTTGGCCACTATAAGAAAGAGGTCTTGACAGCATCTGCTTGGAAGTCAAGCATCTGCTGAGTTGCTTTATTTTTCTTTTTTTGAGTTCCTAGTGAAATGTATCTTTTATATTATGTAAGAGTCCCAAGCAAAGCTAGATTTATCTACTAGTCTTTGAACACTGTTATTTTTAAAAAGAAAAACAACTTGTCATTACTAAACAAAATGATATGCTAAGTTCCAGAAATTTTATTAATTTTTTAAACAAGAGTCCAGATAGTCCATAAAAATTATTTTTATTTTAAATTATCGGAGGAAAAAAATAGTAATACCAGAACACCCTTTGCTGCCACCTGTTGTTCTTCTAAAGAAATGATTCGTGAAAGATTTTTTTAACATAAAATACGCATCAAAATAATTACATCCAAACTAATATCAGGTTGGTTTCAGGTTCCTTTTTTTCCCCTATTTGCCACAGATTATCTTTTAACCTTTAACACTTGGAAAAAACAGACTTTCAAGTATTCATACATGACCATTCAGAGATTAAAATTCTCCTAGCACATGTAATGGACATTTGAAAGGGTTGAATCAAAGCAAAGAAAGTCTCAGTTGCCTAAGCAATTTTAAAGTATTCAAATGAGTTCATATACAAGTTCTCCTAAAATACTAGAACTTATTTTAATGACAATATTTTTAGTCTTTGAAGTAAAATTGATTTCAAGTTTTCTCTTATTCCATAACTGATGTTTACTGGAAACACAATTAAAAACTTAAAACTTACACATGGATACAATTATTTCTCAAACTTTGAGCTAAATTCAAACTAAAAGAGCTCAGCAAGTGATATGGACAAGGCATGACCAGCACATTGCAAGGTCAGCTCCCACATGTGAATGTATCACAACATGGAAAAGGAGGGACAAGCATGCTACAAAAGAATGCAGCCACTTCTCTACTCCATAGATGAACATTTATTTTAGTTGATGAGCCCCAGCATAACACATAAAAATCCCACCACCATATAGCCAAGGTCACAAGGGAAAACAACACAGAACCCTACCATATTTAGTGAATTAAGATGTTAGTTCTGAGGATTCAACAAGTAACAGCTACTTCTGAGCCTTTCTGATAAGGACTTTAGAGATGAAATGTGGAGGATGTCCAAAGAACTCAAAAGAAAACATGGAACAAACTGAATGAATAACCAATAAGATTCCAGAGAATATGAGAATGGACTTCACACTAATAATAACATTTCTGAAAAACTTGGAAGGCAAAATAAAATAACTCACTTGAAGGCCTCACCAGCATAGTAATAGCAGCTGAGGACAGAATCAGTGAACTGTAAGATGAACTGCATAACACCTCTATACAAGAAGACAAATAAGCAGAAGATGAAAGAAATCCTATCATATTAAATGAACATATGGCAATAGAACTCTGGAATAGATTTAATAGAAACATAAAAATCAATAGGCTCCAAAAGTGCAAGAAAAAGTAAAACTTATGAAGAGTCAACAATCAAGGACATCATTGCTGAGAAATTTTCAGATCTAAAGAGTGCATTCTGGAATCCCAAAGAATACCAGCCAAAAAAGACCAAAAGAAAAGCACCCGCAAGGCATGTACTAGTCAAAATAGTGAAAATACCAGATAGATATAATACTGAAAACAGAAAAATCAAAAAGATAAATTATGTACAAAGGAAAGTCCTTACGATTTATATCAGTTTTATCACAAGTAGCAC
>PVKC010003549.1:0-38693 GCA_004027635.1 Crocidura indochinensis | reverse complement strand
AGAACCCAGTAGAAATCGACAGATTCCTGGAAAAATACCATCTTCCAAGACTGGATAAGGAAGACCTAGAAAGCCTAAACAGACCAATCACTTCAGAGGAAATTGAAGATGTAATTAAGTAACTCCCTACAAACAAAAGTCTAGGTCCAGATGGATTTACAAGTGAATTCTATTGAACATTCTGAGAAGACTTACTACCACTTTTCCACAGGCTCTTCCAAACCATAGAAGAAACAGGAATCCTCCCCAACTCCTTTTATGAGGCTAATATCACACTCATTCCCAAAGATGTCAAAGACACCACCAAGAAAGAAAACTACAGACCAATCTCACTAATGAACACAGATGCAAAGATTCTAAACAAAATTTTAGCAAACTGAATCCAGCACTTCATCAAAAAGATCATACATCATGACCAAGTGGCTATCATACCAGGAATGCAAGGTTGGTTCAACATACACAAATCAATCAGCATCACATATCATATCAAAAACAAGAAAGACAAAAACCACATGGCCATATCAGTTGATGCAGAGAAGGCGTTTGACAATATCCAATACCCTTTCATGTTGAAAACATTCAGCAAAATAGGATTAGAAGGAACCTTCCTCAAGATAGTTACAACTATCAATGAAAAGCCCACAGCCAATTTTATCCTTAATGGAGAAAAACTAGAAGCATTTCCATTAAACTCAGGAACTAGGCAAGGTTGTCCACTCTCTCCACTCTTATTCAATATAATCTTAGAAGTCCTAGCAATAGCAATCTGGCAAGAGAAGGGAATCAAAGGAATACAAAGTGGGAAAGAGGAACTCAAACTATCTCTTTTTGCAGATGATATGATGATATTCATCAAAAACCCAAAAGAGTACACAGTATAACTCCTAGAAACAATTAACCAATACAGCAAAGTGGCTGGCTACAAAGTCAATATATAAAAGACAGTAGTGTTTCTCTACAAAAATAATGAAATTGAGGAGAAAGAGATCAAAAATACAACTCCATTTAAAATAGTATCAAAAAATATAAGGTACCTAGGAATCAACCTTACAATGGAAGTGAAGGACCTATACCAGGGAAATTTCAAAACACTCCAGAAAGAAATTGAAGAGGATCTAAGGATATGGAAGAACATCCCATGCTTATGGGTAAGTAGAATCAACATAGTCAAAATGACTATCCTACCCAAACTACTATATATATTCAATGCAATCCAAATCCAAATTCAGACATCATTCTTTAAAGAATTGGAACAATCAATCATAAAATTCATCTGGAACCAGGATAGCCAAACACATACTAAAAAACAAGAAGCTGGGTCCATCTCACTACCTAATCTGAAGCTATACTATAAAGCCACTGTGATTAAAACAGCATGGTACTGGTACATGGACAGAGCCTCAAACCAGTGGGTTAGAACAGAATTTGCAGACATAAACCCCCAGATATACAGCCAACTAATATTTGACAAAAGAGCCAAGTACTTGAAATGGAACAAATAAAGTCTTTTCAACAAATGGTGTTGGTACAACTGGAAAACCACATGTAAGAAATTCAAAATTGACCCATACCTCACTCCTTATACAAAAATCAACTCAAAATGAATCAAAGACCTCGAAATTAGACCCGAATCTATAAAATTTATAGAGAATAAAATATGTAGAATACTCAAAGACCTATATATCAAAAAAGGTCTTCAAGGATGGAGCACCAATGGCAAGAACTTTAGCATCAAACATAAACAAATGGGACTACATCAAACTAAAAGGCTTCTGCATGGCAAAAGAAACCCTACATAACACAAGAAGACAGTTAACTGACTAGGAAAAAAGTCTTTTCAATAAATATATCAGATAAAGAGCTGATATCCAGAATAACACTCAGAAAGCTGAGTCCCCCAAAACCAAATAAAGCCATAAAAAATGGGAAGATGAAATGAATAGACACTTCTCGGAGGAAGACCAAAAGATGGCCAAACAAATACATGAAAACATGCTTACCTTCACTCATCATCAGAGAAATCCAAATCAAAACAACCATGAGGTACGACCTTACACCAGTGAGAATGGCTCACATCAAAAATAATGGGAACAGCCTCTGTTGGCAGGGATGTGGTATGAAAGGCACTCTCATCCACTGCTGGTGGGAATGCTCCCTAGTCCAACCCCTATGGAGAACAGTCTGGAGAGTGCAAGGAACTCACAATTGAGTTTCCATTTGATCCAGCAATTGCTCTCCTAGGTATCTACCCCCAAGTCGAAAGGACATTCATCCCAAAGTATGTGTGCACCCCAATATTTATCGCAGCACTCAGTATAATAGCCAAGTCTTGGAACCAACCTCAATGTCCAACAACAGATGAGTGGATCATTAAGATGTGGTATCTATACACAATGGAATACTACATGGCAGTCAGAAATGATGCAATCATGGACTTTGCAGCAACATGGATGGACCTAGAACATATTATCTTAAACGAAGTAAGTCAGAAGATGAAAGATAAACACAGAATGATAGCACTATTCTGAAGAACCTAGAACATACACCCTATATACAACTAATATGCAACAATCAAATAACAGGGTTTAACAGGGTAGAAACTCCAAACACTGTAACAGTCAACAACAACAGGAAGCAGTGCCCAAAACACAAGAAAGAACAACACAAACTCTTGACTACACATTATACCACAAAGAAACCAGCCACAGCAGAAGCAGAAGCATAGAGAGAACAGGTATGTAATCAGCCTTCTACTACAAAGGCCCATAATAATCCCTTAGGGATCTTATACAGGATTACATGTAAAGAATACCATGGGAAATCACTGACTCCAATGGAAACATCTCATAACAATATGTTTTAATACCTTAATCTTACTATATTTTAAATAACCTCTCAGCTTTTCTATCCACAGTCATTTTTGGATACAAAGGGTGGACAAACTAAGATGGCATCTCGGGGCCCAGTCACAAGAGATACCATACCCAGCTTGCACTACGATAATGTCCCCAGAAAACTCTTTAACATGCACTTTATCTCTAGGTTATACCTTCTTTTAGGACTTGAAGCAGTGGACCAGCCAGAACACCGAAGCAGCAACTGTGACCTACAGATTTACTCTACAGGCCCTACTCATCGAACATATTCAAGCAAACTAGCATTCCCTTGCCCTTTTCTCCTTTCTTCTCACTACTTTATTTTTTCTATTGTTTTTCTTCTTTCTCTCTTCTTCTCTTTTTCTTTTTAATGTATTTTCTCTTCTCTTCTCTCCTGCCCCTTACATATATTTTTCCCTTTTCCCACTTTGGAAATCCGACTATCCCTTTACCCCTCAGTCCCATCCAGATTTCCCACTTCATTAAAGCTCTACACCCTCAGTTCTTAATCTATTAGGCATCAAGACTGACCTCCTACCCCAACAAACCAGTACCCAGCATCCAAACGATGGGGCACCAAGTTAAACCCACACCTCGTCCCCGGCAAGAAAAGGCAACCAACTCCCCTGCTGACTCATGCTAAGTGGCCCTCCTTACCAACTCATCCTAACGTGGACTGTTACTTGAAACTGGACTTACCTCTAAAAGTATTCCCAAAGCAAGAATCCTTCCCAAGACCTCCCTGCCACAAAGCTTTTGCCAATCTCAAGAAGGTCAGGGTGTGTGATGAAAAGGCACCCGGGAACCCACACACCACAAGAAAATCTAAAAAGACAATCGGGAAACCTATAGTTCCATCATAGGTATAAGACCTGTATTGCACTACCTCTTTACCTGCTATTCCCCAAATGTAAGATAGTCTCTTGCATCATTTTGCTCCCTTAATTACTTTTTATTTCATTTTTTTAATCTTTGTTCCTTATATATATATATATATATATGCACATATATTTTTATTTCTATTTTGATCTTTTTTGGGTGTGTGACCTGTTTCCATTTTCTTCTTTTTCAACTCCCAAATGCACCGGCAATATAATGTAACACCATTTCCCCCTGTAAAGACACACTGAATAAAGGGGAAATCTTACATATAAAAACGAGCTCTTATCTACTAGGGATAAGAACTCATACTTGTTTACAATAAAGGGACATCTCCAACCTTGAAAATATGTCATATGGACCAAACTTAGACCCCAGGTGATTAGACACCATTCATCCAGCATTGAACCTTGGATCAAGGACATAGAAATGACACAGTTCTTCACGACAGCTACAGGAAACAAATCCCATCCGGGGCATCCTCAATACTGCTCAGACACCAACAAGAGCCAGCTCTAATACAATATCCTGACAACTAGGAAAACGGGAACAACTTGACCTAAGAGCAGGCTATCCTACCCCTCCAGCTGATGATAAGACAAAATCAGAAGACTTGTCACCCTTTTTTCAGTCCAAAAGCCAAGAACGCAATTTACAGATGACTGGCTGATAGAACCATGACCGGACTGTATGTATCCTGGGACCAATAAAAAAGCCCTAGTCTAGGGTTTGAGCTACGACCTGCACAACAACCATGATCTCCAGTTCCAAAGGTCCATCTGAGACAATTGCAATGGAATGGGTCTTCTGGAAACACATCGAAAGATGCTATCATAGGCTCCATCCTATGATCAGCACAAAGACCGAGAACACCAAACACAGAAGACGGATTAAAATGACACTGAGGGAACAGAACTTCTAGAAACACAAAGAAAAGTTTTATCATAAGTTCCACCCCTCGACCTGTGCAGATACCAAGATCTCTAGATACAGAGATCTAATTTTATCACCCAGGATGAAGCAGATGTCTTCCAAACACCACGAAAGCATCAAGGGGAGAATAAATAAACCTGAATGGAGTCTATAGTTAATCCCATGACAATATACTTCAAGGGTCAAGAAACCCTGTATCTCTAGGCCAAGGGAATTCCTTTTCGAATGACCCCAATATTTACTATGCCTGTGCAGGATGGAAAAGAAAAAAAAAAGCACAAAACAATTTTTTATATCTATCTAGGTTTTGTCGATTTCTTCATTTTGGTACGGTTACTCAAGTTGTTGTCTCCATTTATATTTATTTATTTATTTGCTTCTTTTATTTTTCTTTAGGTGCTATGCCATGTTTTTTATCTCAAGACCATGGCTTTTATGTGGTACTTATCTTTATTGTTGGAGTGTTCACTGAATATTTTATTTGATACTTCTTTTTGTACTGTTAAGGTGTTTCACCTTCTTTTTCCCCTCGTCTCTCAAACCGACAGTGAGAGCCTCTAGAAGGACTCTGCTCATTTTCAACATATTTGATTTTTACCTCAGTTTATCACTTTTCTCTTCTTCAAACAAAACCACATAACTGGAACTATCTAGTACCGCCTCCCAGTTAGAGGAGGAAACAAGAGAGGTACCAAGACCAAAACAGGTATAGGACCACTAAGTAGTAAGCTAGGCTCAGAGGGGACCATGTATTCTAGCAGCCCCGGGTGTGAGGGAGGTGGATATGGGAGGTAGGATGGGAATGGAGATGTAGAGAAGATAATTCGGTGATGGAAATCCCCCTGATGTTATGTTAATATGTACCTAAAATATTATTGTCAACAATATGTAAGCCACTATGATCAAAATAAAAATTGTATTTAAAAAATTGCCATAAGGTGCTTACTTCGGCAGCACATATACTAAAATTGGAATGATACAGGGAAGATTAGCATGGCCCCTGTGCGAGAATGACACTCAAATTCATGAAGTGTTCCATATTTTTGTGACCCAACCCCACCCAAAAAATAGCCATAAGTTCTTTAATTGAGACTCTCCAGCACTCAGCAATTCTAAAATCCTGACCCTTTTTTGTCCTTGCTCTTCACCTTCTTCAAAGTCACGAAAAGGGTTAGTGGTTTTATGGATAAACTTTATTTCTTTATGTTTCCTTTAGGGCTATTTTAAACTATTTTAAACAACTATAATTTAATATTTTTATCTTTAAAAACAATGCTATAGTCATTTACTAAATGAGAGCAATTTAGACAATTTTAAAGTCAATTCAAAAAAATCATAGGAATGAAGAACATTAATGTATCATTAAATGGAATTTTAAAATAACAAAGTTGATTCTAATCATTAATTTCTACATAGCATACCATCATTTAAAATTTGCCACAGCCTTGAACTCTCTTAGTCAAAGGAAAATAAACTTAAAAATTATGCACAATACAGACTATTAGAGCTCTATCTACATCCCCAAATCTTAATATCATAATGTCTACAAGTAATAATTTGACTCTTAGGGAATGATGCAAGGATGGCACTAAATGAGAGAAGTAAAGTACTTCAGAGACAGTAAAGTACTTCTGGAACCCACTGGCATTCCAAAAATGGCACAAATTGAGGCTTCCTTAAATCAAAGTTACTAGTGATACTTTCTATTAATATCTACACTCTTGTATGTCATTCTAAATTGCACATATATTCATAAACAGATATGAAGGTTTTTCATCTCTGTTTCTAATCTGTTTTCTAAATTAACTATAAACAAAAACATTCACATAAGTCTATGCATGCTTTCAGTGGGAATAATAAAGATAATGCAATTACTAGTTTTTAACTTTTAATTTTCCTTATAATTTTCCTAAAGAAATCTTAATGGTTATTTTTTTTATTTTTGGGGGGGTGTCACACAGGGCAGCACTCAGGGGTTACTCCTGGCTCCACACTCAAATTGCTCCTGGCGGGTTCCAGGGACCATATGGGATGCTGGGATTTGAACCAATGACCTTCTGCATGAAAGGCAAATGCCTTACCTCCATGCTCTCAGGCCTCTTATTTTTTAAATTTAAGGCAGAATTTTTTTAAAAATGCAATTTCTATTGAAATATGTCTAGTTATTCAGCATAATTCATTTCTTATAACATCCGAATAACAACAAGATAGTTCTGCCAAGCTACTTGAAAACCAGCCAGGAAGTTAGCAGGTAAGTGCTCCTTTTAGGTCACCAGTTAATACAGGTGTTTTCAGTTTCTGAAGCTTTGTTCTCAGAGGGAAAACATTTCAGTGAATCTGAGAAAGCATCAGGGCAATCATAATGAGTTTGAGACCAGATGTCAGTCATAATTTTGGACCATCTGTTACCTCCTTTCGATTTTGAACAAAGGTCTACCCTCTGAGAACACAGCCTTGGGATTGCTATCACAGAAATCTGTGCAACGAAGACTCAGACAGGTGCAAACACCACACATTATGGTAGCATAGCTGCATTGGAATGAAGTCCTCAATAAAATGGAAATTGGTGAAACTGAAGACAGCCTGAAAAGTATAGTTGGTCAATGATAAAGTATTCAGTGGAATATTAAGAATAAAACTCACAGAACTTCCATTAATTTTGATCCTACCTGACAGTATGCTGAAGTAGATACTACCCAAGCTTTCAAAATCAAATAAATAAGTTTTAAGCTATACATATACAGCTGAGCTGGCAATTTATGTAACCTTGAAAGTTCCATTTTTAACCATCAAAGAGGTATAAATAAAAGTACTAACGTCAGAAAATTGTTGTGATAGATAATTTAGCAAAAATATAGAGTTCTTACATCAGGCCTAAAATATATGAGGCCTCAATACTGGTATCTTTATATTATGGCAATTAGAATGATAACCACGAAAAATCTAAACCAGCATGAGCTTAAATAATAATAAAAATATATTTGTTTTATATAAAAGAAATCCAGCTAGGAATCTTGACACTTCTTAGTTTGGGTGGAAGTGACTACTAAAGTTCCATCTGAGGAATAGGGAGAGAAAACAGAAAAGGGGGAATTTAACATCTCATTGGCAAAGAATTATTTAAGACTGACTGCAAATATAGAATAGAAAATACCACATTTTAGGTGTACAATAAAATTTAGCATTTTATAAGTGAAAAGCATGCAAACATGGTTTTGGGTGGGAAACTAGAAGACTTTACCAGAGGATGTGACATTAGATACCATCTATAACTCTGATTTATCATTCTATAAATTTTCTAGTTTGAATGATTATTAAAGCACAGACATTTTCCCCCTGATGTTTTTCCTCCAGTGTTCCTCTATTAATCACCATGTCTCATATATCTAGTTCAATAACACAGTCCCAAAATACAGATGCAGGAAGACAGACAGACAAGTAGCAGGTCCATTTTGAATAAAAAAACACAAAAAAAATGAATAAAAAGACACATTTTCATGCCAGGCCACTGAACTTAAAGGAAAAGAGAAGCATCAGGACAAGGGAAGAGGTGTTCCAGCCCCACCCTCAGCTGGGCTCCACCCAGCCACAGTATCCCCAAGATATAGACACAGACAGACAAATCAGAAGTGGGGTCCTCTTTGATTCAGAAGAGTCATGATTATGCCTGGTCAGTGCACCCTGAGAAAAATGTGGTCACAAAGCAAAAGGGAACATGCACAAAAGTCAAATCAAAATGGATTAAAAACTTTGATATCAGACCAGAACAATATGGTAGATAGAGAAAACATCCGGAAAGCACTTCATGACATTGAATCTAAAGGCATCTTAAAATATGAAACACCACTGACCAAGAAAATAGAAGTAGGGGCCAGGCGGTGGCGCTGGAGATAAGGTGCCTGCACTAACCTAGGACGGAACGCAGTTCGATCCCCCGGTTCCCCATATGGTCCCCCGTGCCTGCCAGGAGCGACTTCTGAGTGAATAGCCAGGAGTAACCCCTGAGCGTCATCGGGTGTGGCCCAAAAACAAACAAAAAAAAAAAGTAGAAGTAAAGGTAAGTGAATGGAACTACATTAAACAAGAAGCTTCTGCATCTCAAGGAAAATGGACACTAGGATACAAAGACTGTTCACAGAATGAAAGAAACTATTTACCCAATGCCCATCTGATAAGGGGTTAATATTTAAGATATATAAGGCTCTGGTAGAGCTTAAGAAAAAAGTCTAACCCATACAAAAATGAGATTAGAGGAACAGACATTTCCTCATAGAAGAAATACAGATGTCTAAAAGGTAAGTATACAAATGCTCCAACATTATTAATCATTAGGTAAATGCAAATCAAATAACAATGAGATATTTCACATCACAGAAATCGGCAAACATCACAAGAAATTAGAACAACCAGTGCTGACTTCAATTCAAGGAGAAAATGACTCAAAAATAGCCAGACTGTGGAAATAACTCAAATGCCCAAGAAGAGATGAATGGGTAAAGAAACTGTGGTACTTTATCACAGTGGAATACTACAGCTGTTAGGAAGAAATGAAATCATGAAATTTGTTTATACATGGGTAGATATAGAGAGTATTATGCTGAACAAAATTAATTATGCTGAACAAAATTAATTAGAGGAGAGAGACATAGAATAATCCCACTAATTTGTGGAATATAAAAATAAGATAGTATGGTAATAATATCTAGAAATAATAGAGATGAAGACCAGAAGTGCCAGTCCATGGTAGGAAGTTTTCGACAAATATTGATATCAGATTTAAGACCATTTTCATTCACTTCATTAAAATACTAAAGGAACTTAACTTTTTTAAATTTAGACAATGGTAGTTGCCCGAGAAGAAACCAATACAAACCAATACTCTGTTACTATTGATTTACTCTCAGCGGTCTCTTTTCTATTTCCCTGTATTGTGAACCTTTGCTTGCTACCAGACTCGGTTTCTGAGAAGTCCCTGCCCAAGGACATTTCCTGATAGGGGACTACTGGGAGCTGTTTTTTCGAACTCGGATTTTACACATACCCTTCCCGACTATTTCTAAAAACTAAAAAGGGATATGTATATCTCCTTTGAATATGTTAGATGTCTTCCCTTAACAGGTATAACCCTTATTGAATATCTTCTTATATAGTGACAATTCCCCCCATTGTTTTTGGTTGGTTTTTTGTTTGTTTTTGGTGATCTGTTCAATAAGAAATTCTGATAGAAAAGTCTCTCTTTTTAGAGTTCGTATTAGAACCAGGTTACAGGGATTGTTGGACTTGTTCCCTCAGCCCCCATATGAACCAATAATACCTTGTGTCATTGTTCTTTTTTTTTTTTTTTTGCTTAGGCACATTAAAATAGGAAAATATGGGGCCGGGCGGTGGCGCTGGAGGTAAGGTGCCTGCCTTACCGCGCTAGCCTTGGACGGACCGCGGTTCGATCCCCCGTGCCCCATATGGTTCCCCAGGCCAGGGGCGACTTCTGAGCACATAGCCAGGAGTAACCCCTGAGCATCACTGTGTGTGGCCCAAAAACGAAAAAAAAAAAAAAAGGAAAATTTTACATATGCAAATAAGTTGTTATCTAATAGAGGTAGGACCACACAAATTTTGTAATGCAATGGGGTCTTACTCCCTAAACATTGTCATAATGACTTGGCTTAGACCTCAGAAGAACGGGCATTGTCCACGCACACCTGAACCATGGATACCATCTACAGAAACAACTAGATTGTTTATAACATCATAAGGAAGCAAATTTCTCCCAGGGAAGACCCTACCGCTGCCCTGGCATTGACTTACTTCAAAGAGGGTTCTCTTAACATCCAGACGACTTAGCAGCAGCAACAACCTGCTTTCAGGGCAGGGCTCTCCGCATTGTCCTCTAATGGTGAGTTGAAACTAAAGGATGCTCCACATCATCCTGATTTCGATGTAGGATATGCACAGAAACTAGGATCTCTAACCACAGAAACCTGATACCAACAATAGTGATTGTGGGAAAAAATTTTACTGGGACTACAGAGAATGACTCAGAGGTTGAACAACCTAGTATGCCTGGAGACCAGAGTTGGTCTTATGCCAGAATACTTCAGAAGAAAGGTCTTGTATTTAGGCCAAGACTTTTCCTTTTCATTTCCCCCATATTTTTCAAGGCCTATGCAAACAACAAAAATTGCCACTCTAACACCATTTTTACTGTATTTCTTTAACTCATATCCGTAACAAAATAAAAATAAAATAAAAGAAGAGCTTACTAAACCTTCTGCTATTGCTTTAAGGAGTTCATTAAGGATACAATTTTCACAGATATACTTGCTACTGAACTTTTTCTTCTTTCCTTTGTCTTCCATTATTTTAGTTTTTCTTTATATTTTCTATATTTTAATAATAACTTTGCTTTTGGTCATCTTGAAATTAATGTAAATGATCAGTTATGTCAATTATGTGATGCATTTTCTTTGAACAAATTAATTTTAAAAAATACAATGGTAGTTGGAACTGATTACTCTGGACAAGAATTGAGTGCTTAAGGAGATAAATAATATGCATAATACTCTTCATTAATTTTAATAAAAACCATATTTTCTAAAAGAAAAAAGGAAGAGGAAAATATAGAATAAAAACGTCTGTCACAGAGGTATGCAGTGAAGAGGACTACACAGAGATATGTAGCAGAGAGAAATTGGGGACATTGGTGGCAGGAAATTTGCACTGGTGAAGGATGTTATTCACCGTATGACTGAATCTAAATTATGTGCAATTTTGTGACTCTATAAAAAGAAATAAGCTTTATAGAGAGACAAGAATTACTGCTGCCATTGTTCAGAGGACCATATAGAAAGCACTGGATTGAACCTGGGTTGGACATATGCAAGGCAAGCACACTATGCACTGCTGTACAGTCGCTAAGAGCTAAGTTTATGTTTGTATAATGCAAATATTTTGGTTGAAAATAACAGAATTTCCCAATTTTAAACTGTATTACAAAACAATAGTTATCAAAACAGCATGATATTGGAATAAAGACAGGTCTTCAGATCAGTGAATTAGGCTTGAATACTCAGAGAATGTTCCCCATACATACAATCACTTAATTTTTGATAAAGGAGCATGAAATCCTAAACGGACCGAGGAAATCCTCTTAATAAAGTGGTGTTAGCACAACTGGTTAGCCATTTGCAAAAAAAAAACAAACTTAGACTCCCAGTGAACACCATGTACAAAGGTAAAATCCAAATGGATTAAAGACCTTGACATCAGGTCTAAAAACACAAGGTATATAGAACAACACATAGGTAAAACACTCCATAACATTGTGACTAAAGGCGTCTTCAAGGAGGAAACAGCACTCTCCAAACAAGTGGGAGCAGAGATAAACAGTTGGGAATATATTAAGCTGAGAACTTTCTGCAGCTCAAAGGAAATAATGCCTAAGATTCAAGAGCCACCCATTGAATGGAAGAAATTATTCACCCAATACCCATCAGATAAGGAGCTAATATCCAAAATATACAAGGCACTGACGGAATTTTACAAGAAAAAAAAAAACACCTAATCCCATCAAAAAATGGGGAGAAGAAATGACGGACACTTTGTCAAAGAAGAAATAAAAATGACTGAAAGACACATGAAAAAATGCTTCACATTGCTAATTTTCAGGGAGATGCAAATCAAAACAACAATACAATGAGGTATCACCTCAAACCACATAGACTGGCACATAACACAAAGAAGAAGAACAATCAATGCTGGAGAAGATGTGAAGAGAAAGGAACTCTCATTCACTGCTCGTGGGAATGCTGTCCAGTCCAGCCTTTATGGAAAACAATATGGAGATTTTCTCAAAACACTGGAAATTGAACTCCCATATGACCTGATCCAGCTATCCCACTCCTAGGTATATAGCCTAAGAACACAAAAATATAATTCAAAAATCCCTTCTTCACTTCAATATTCATTACAGCGCTGTTTACAATAGACAGACTTTGGAAACAACCAAGATGCCCTTCAACAGATGATTGATAAAGAAACAGTGATATATATACACAATGAAATATTATGCAGCTATCAGGAGAGTTGAAGTCATGAAATTTTCCTATACATTGATGTGCATGGAATCTATTATACTGAGTGAAACAGAGGGAGAGAGATAGACACAGAATAGTATCACTCATCTGTGGGTTTTAAGAAAAAAAAGACATTTTTGTAATAATTCTCAGAGACAATAGAGATAAGGCTGGAAGGTCCAGCTCAGATATGAAGCTCACCACAAAGAGTGGTAAGAGCAGTTAAAGAAATAACTACACTGACAACTAGCATAACAATGTTAATGAATGAGGGAAGTAGAAAGCCTGTCTCAAATACAGGCAGGGGAGGGTAGAGAGGTGGGAGATTTGGGGCACTGGTGATGGGAATGTTACATTGGTGAAGGGGAGAGGTCTATATATCACTAAAAACCCAAATACAATCATGTTTGTATAAATAAAGATATTAAATAATAAAAAAGAAAAGAAAAGAAACCGGATTCAGGGTAAAAACAGTGAAAAAATTACATCTCTATATAGTTCCTTTAGTCAAATATTAGGCAGAGTTTGTAAATTTCTTGCATTTAGATATAATATAAATCCCACATTCAAGGAGTAAAATCATTCCTAAGGCTTCTACCAACTCTCGAGGCTCTCATTTTTCTAATTCTGCTTTATTTCTGTTTAAAATTATGCAGTCCTGATATATTATACAGGTTTATTTCTATGCCTTAAATATATTATAAATATATAAAATTATATATAACGTAATGTCTATAATTATATATTATATTAAACATAATATGTAAATATATAGTAATACGTTTAAATATATTTAAATATTTAAATAAATATAAATATATTTAGATTTGTGGAATTCATGCCTACTTTTCTGTTGTTGATAGTCTTCAGTCAGAGCAACAAAATAACTTTAATCTGAGAATCTGAGTTTAAAAAGATTCACATTACTATTTGACCTTTGCTCAAGTTTCATGATAAACATTTTTATGTGTTAAAATTTATAGAAATTTCTGATTTTATCTCATTCCTTATCACAATGGGACAGTTTTCAAAAGGAAAACATTAAAGACTTATGTAAGGTATTGCCATTTCACAGGAGCAGCACAGAAGTAATGAATAGCTACATGTCTACGATGGTTTAGAATCTTCTTTTTTCAGATGTAAAATTTTCTTTTGATTTTTCTGCTTAGCTCTTGAACATGTCATCTGTAAAGTGTATCTGCATGAAACAAACTTTCAAAATTACTAAAATTTTAAAAGCAAGGAATTTGGCTCTTTTGGAGACAGCTACATAAAAATGGGTAGCTAATGTGAAATAAGTGTGTCAAGTAACTACAAGCTATTATTCTTTGAGAAAATATTAATTTAAAAAATTAAAAGCAAACTAGAAATATGAAAGTTTTAGAGAAAAACGCTAATTCTGTGAACTTATCATGAGGTGGTAAAGTATATTTTCACTGTTAGATTTCACCAAAATGTCACAACAGAACTTTGCTAAAGCCCCAATAGTTATTTTTTTTACCATCAAGAACTTAACATTGAATTTTGAAAAGTATTGTGAAACTTTTCATACACAGAAAACTATTGTAATGTAAATCACAGATTACTAAATTATTTACATGATTCTAGATATATTAATGTAGAAAACCATAAATAACTATATATTGAAGAGTTAATTATATATCATTTTAATTAATTAATTAATTGTAATAAATTGCATTTATAATACAAATCATAGAAAAGGGTACCATATTAATCTGCTCAGGGTGCTAAAACAATATACTTACTATAGGCTAGAACTAAAAATAGCAGGTATTTCTTTTTTATAGTTGTGAATGGTGAAGAGTCTGGGTTCAAGGTCAGATGAACAGATTTATAGTCTATAGGCATGAAGATTTATGGTCTGTAGGCATAAATGAGCATGAAATCCATTGCAAGACTTCTTACCCACTAACTCATCTAAGTTGAATTAGCTCTCAAAGACCCTAAATACTACAACATATGAATTGGAGATACAAATATAATCCATAATAGGTATTATGGGTTTTGTACTTTTAACAGTACTTGTAATTCTGGAAGGAACACACACACACAATACCATAGAAATAATTCCCTTTGAAATGGTCTGAGATAAAGGAAGAAAAATAGAATACTAAAGTTTGATCTTGAGAAATTTTCATATTTATATCCTGAATAAGAGAGATAACTAAATCAGAACCAATCTTAGGTGGCAGTTATATGGAGCCTTACATATACAAACATACAAATATTGAATATTTTTAATCCTCCTGAATGAGAAATGGCACAGAGGTTATGCCATTTGACTTGCATGCTGCTAATCCTGCTTTGATCCCTGGTACCATATATAATTTCTCTGAGAACCTCCAAGAGTGATCCCTGAACACAGCACCAGCAACAATCCTTGACCATCTCTGGGAACAGTCCAAAAGAACAAACAAAAAACAACCACATTTTCTTTCTTATAATATCCGTCAACATATATATCTAGAGTACTATGAATGGTGGTCACTGTGAAATATAATATAAACCTAGTGGATATATGGATTCCAAAAAGTAGATCATCTTAATTGCATGCAGTTAAGAACAAGACTGATGTACAAAGATGCCTTTGATGAGATGATAGCAGAGATAAAGACAAAAAGCAACTAATGTCACTATATCAAATTAAAAAGCTTCTGCATAGCAAAATAAACTCAAGCTATTATAAAGGCATCCTAAAGAATGAGAGAAAATATTCACACACAATACATCAAATAATGGGCTCATATCTAAGATACAAAGTTTTCACAAAACTCAATAACAAAAATCCAATGACTAAACCCAAATATGAGGTCAGAAAATAAACACTTCCCACAAAATATTACAAATTAATGGCATATAGCATATTAAAGTGGCCATCCTGCTAATGATTAGGAAAATGCAAATAAGCATAGCACTGAGATATCACCTCATGATAGAGAAAATGACTCATATCAAAAAATATGGAAAACCCAGTGTTGGTTGGATTATAGGGAGAAATAAACCCTCATTCACTTTTTCGAGAATATTTTCTAGTTCAGCCTTTATGGAAAACAACATGGAAATATATCCAAAGAATAGGAACAAATTTCCCATGTGACCCAGCAATACTACTTTTTTTTTTTTTTTTTTTTGGTTTTTGGGCCACACCCAGTGATGCTCAGGAGTTACTCCTGGCTATGCACTCAGAAGTCACCCCTGGCTTGGGGGACCATATGGGAAACCGAGGAATTGAACCGCAGTCCGTCCTAGGCTAGCGCAGGCAAGACAGGCACCTTACCTCCAGCGCCACCGCCCGGCAACCCAGCAATACTACTTCTTGACATCTATCCCTATAACATAAAATCATTAATTCTACAGGACATATACTTATGTTTATTACAGTGCTTAGTACAATAGCCAAATTATGGAAACAACCCAACGTCAACCACAGATGAACAGTTCTAAAAGTTGTAGTATATACACAATGAAATAATATGCAGCTCAACTAACAAAATCAAGAACAAAATGATGCAATATTCCACAACATGGATAGAACTAAAGGATAATATGCTGAGAGGAAAGATTTTAAAGTAATGGGATACAGAATGATCTTTCTTAAGATATAAACTTAAAGATACACAGCAAGGTAGCAACAAAGGGTCAAAGGCAACACAATTGGAAAACTGATTTACATAACTAATTTTGCAGGGGTGGGGGCATTTTAAAAGAGCATAAATATCCTTAGGGCATGAATGTGGATACAAAGGTGATGGGCGTGGTGTTGGATTTACATACACAGGAAACTATAACTAATAGTATTGTAAATCTCAAAACCAAAATCAATAAATAATGTTAAAAAATTAAAAAGAACAAGAAGTCATGTCTCAGTGGTATAAAAGTTTTGTCCCTAAATCTGCTACTTTTTCTGTGAAAGCTCACCATTAAGAAAGACAATGAAAACGTAGACAGTTTTAAGACTTTTAAATAAACTCTGTAGTGCATAAACTTTAACCAAAGAAAATAATCAAAGTTTTTGCTTGACTAATAAACAGTTTAATTTATCCAAACTTATTGGAATCCAAAATTTAATAATTTTAATGTGAATTATTAAAAACGTAGTAGAGAATAGAAGTGGAACATGAACTTAAGAGTAGACAGGTCCTAACTTTACACAGGATCAGTGATTTTTCTTCAGGAATAGATTTTACTCAAAATTTTAGTGAAAAATATCATCAATAAATACAAGATCTGCAAAGCTTCTATCATTTTCAATAAACTGGTCAGTATTTTATAAATATTTTAATTAAAGAACAGTGATTTACAAAGTTATTGATAATTAAGTTTTAGGTATAAAATGTTTCAACAACATACTTACTGGCAGGGGAGACATCATGATCACGAAAGTAGTTTCCCCAAAGTGATACTCGTCCATTGCACTCCGTATGTGCTGACCCCTGCTATTTCCCCAAATGTGGGAAACTCGACTGTATATTATGTGGTAGTAGGGGACTGTGTTCATGCTGTCTCCTTAATTAAATGTTTCAACATCTATTCCACCACCAATGTTAATTCCTATTACCAGTGTTTCTATCCTACATCATCACCCAGCCCCTACTCTCACCCCACCTCTGCCTGCTACATTGAGAGGTACATTACAAAATTGGGTGACTACAGCTTAGATCTTATATTTTCAGTGTTGTTGAGTCTGTACTTTTGATTTATATCACTCTCTCACAGCACCAGTATAACCAAAGCCACAACTCCTGCTTCCCCATTACTTCCTTTCTCATCTTCTTCCTACCTACCTACCTACCTTTATTTTTTTCTGTCTGTCTTTCTCCTCCCTAAACTCTAGGTTCAACAGTGATTAGTTATCTCTGCTTACATTGCAATTTCTTATCCAGTTACTCCATACACCACAGATAAGTGAGATCATCCTGTCAAACCAGTCTTAATACTTTCCACAAACTACTTGAATACAGAGAAGGCATTTAGAATTATGCCTAATTCAAGCAATCTCTTGATACTGTTAAGACTTGTTATGATAATGTAAGATACCTATTTATGTTAATAAGCATTATATGCTAAATCATAATATAATAATAAATATGACTGTTAACAATCCTAGAACTTACAGTCTGTGTATTGATGCTAACGTATATGTTATATCAGTAATGACTCTGTGCTTGTGCATATTATGCCAGTTATTTGCAGGTACAGGATTAACTGGTACCAGATCCAAGAACTTATATTATGATGGTAAAACGCAGATAATCAGTCTAGGACTAGAGAAGTAATTCAAATAGAGCACATGCTTTGTACACAGGGATTTCAGGTTCAATTCCTAGTACTACATAGTTCCCCAAGCACGTCCAAGAGCAACCTCTGAACAGCAAGCTGAGAATAGCCTTTGAGCACTATCAGTTAAGACCCAATACCTCCCCTCAAATAAGCAGTCAATTTTTTTTTTGGTTTTTGGGTCACATCCAGCAGTGCTGAAGGCCCATTCTTGGCTCTATGCTTAGAAATCTCACCCAGCAGGCCTGGGGGACTATATGGGACCCAGGATTCGAACCACCATCCTTCTGCACGCAAGACAAACGCCCTATCTCCATGCTATCTCTCGGGCCCTAGGAGTCAAATTTTTAATGTGCTAATCAAGCTAATCATATCAAACTAAGCATATTAAGCTAATTAACTTTGATGAGAGATCAAAAATTTTAAAACTTTAAATTTAAAACTTCTTGGAAAATGTAGAATTAACTTCAAAGAAAATTTCTTTCTGAAAACATAATGTAGATGAAAAACAGGCATTTCATTGTGATGAAGGGTAACATATTCAGATGCTTCTTAGAAACTATTAGAAGCTTAGAAACTATTGCATTTTCTATCTAAATTTATTATAGAACTATGAAGTCAAGTTTACAGAATATAAACTTTTCTTACTCATTTTGCTTATAATAGATGTGATGTATTTAACAATAAATGGAACAGGCTATAACTTGATCTCTCAAAATGTAGGTTGATATCCCAGCTGAAATTTTTGGGTTTTTTTGTTTGTTTTTGGGGGGCCACACCCAGTGACGCTCAAGGGTTACTCCTGGATATGTGCTCAGAAATCGCTCCTTACTTGGGGGATCATATGGGATGCCAGGGGATCTAATATGGTCTGTCCTAAGCTAGTGCGGGCAAGGCAGATTGCTTACAGCTTGTGCCACCGCTTCGTCCCACCAGCTGAAATTTTTGAGACCTTTTCAGAATGGATGTGGGCAGATTCCCTGCCCTTCTAGATGGGCCAACAGATATTACATCCAACTTCCTCTCACATATAAATGGTCCAGTTCCATAGTTTCTGGGACATGTAGCTGCATAAATGGCAAAGCAATGCCTCCTCCAAATTTTCCAGTAATAGCAGTCCAGTAGAAGCAC
This sequence comes from Crocidura indochinensis, assembly GCA_004027635.1. Taxonomy (NCBI): domain Eukaryota; kingdom Metazoa; phylum Chordata; class Mammalia; order Eulipotyphla; family Soricidae; genus Crocidura; species Crocidura indochinensis. Next base: position 19,504 of record PVKC010003549.1, on the reverse strand, counting down.
ATAAATTTTGTGTAGAATTCTAAAAAGGTTACTGAGCAAAAATAATAACACTGAAGGCTAAATCAGGACCAACCAGCCCATAAATCCTCAATGACATCAGTAAATGCATTGTGAGATATAACAAATTGACTTACTCATAATTTCACTTGCTATTTTGTTGTAGCAAGCAATATGAAGAAAATTTATTTATGCCTACTAAGGGGACAGACTTGATGAAGTGGGAGTAGGGACATTGGTGGAAAGAAAATCATATTGATGGGGAGATTGGGAGATTAGAGTTAGAATACCGAATTCCTAAATATTATATTATATATTATTTTATTTTATTTTATTATGCTATATTATATTATTAAAATATATTATAATTTATTATATGTTATTTGATGTTGTATTATGTTATATTAAAATATTTGTAAATAATGGGTAAATTTTTAATGAATGTTAATTTTAAAAATTCAAGGACTGGTTTTGGAGACAAAATACTGTATATACCCTTCCTATAATATTATTAATTTTTATAATGCCACATAAATACGTTTTTTGTTTTGTTTAGTAGAGGATTCTGAATCTTTGAAAAATCTGGGAAAATGGACATAGCTTCTTAATTCTGTAAGAAAAATCATTGCCTTGTGTCACATCTTACAGCATATTTTATCACATTGATCTTTTTGCTTTTTGTATTCTGGTTTCAACAGAACCAGTATAAAAATATAATTCTTAAAAACCAAAGCCTTAACACATACCGTGGTCCAAATTCCTTGTTGTGATAGAACAGGTATTTCTGTCCTTTTTACAGAGTGCTAAGGGAAAAAAATTATAGTCAGACTCAGCATGCCTTTTCCAGATTCTTCAAAGTATTCATCAAACCCTAGAGATTTGGAAAATGTGATGAGATAGAGAAAAAGAAAAGCAATGCTGGCAATATACATCACAAGTAAAAAAAAAAAAGAAAAGGAGATGAAAATGATGGAAAAATGTTTTTTACTTCTCTTGGCTTGCTTTTCTTTCAGAAAAACTGAATAATCTTGTAAAAAAAACGCATGTAAATAATCGCTCTATTTTGAAGACAGTAAACATGAGGCTTATAAAATATAGATCTTATTCAGATCTTTGAACGATGTTAAAATATTCATTGTTTTCTGTTAAACAGATAAAAATGGTTATGTAAGCAAAAACAGTATTTTGGGAGAAATATAACAGAACAACCAAGAAAGAATATTGGTCTCATTGGCTTATGACACTGTAATCAAGTGTGCCACCCCAAATGGACATCATAACCAAAGTGTGCATGACCACTATAGATGGTCTCTTTATACTGAAGCTTTGACTGATGTACTGCTTTCAACTCTGCTACTACATGACCTTGACTTCTACTCATTCATATTTGAAAGGGAATGATCCAACATCCATCTCATAACTTATTGAAAGACTCTAGTAAGTTGAAGAGATCCCCAAAAGTTAAGTACATTTAAGAAAATGTAAGAGAAATGTATTTAATGTAATCAAGTACATTTAAGAAAAGGTAATGAGACTTGGAATAGAAACTTTGCAGATATAAGTGAAAATCTCAAGATGAGATCATCCTATAATTTGGGTGGATCCTAAATCCAATGAGAACTATCATTATAAAAGAAAATATACACAGAATCAAATGAAATTAAATAAGAAGAAATATAATTACTTTAGTATCACTAAGTCTTTTACCAGCATTTATTTTATTTTACTCTCTGGTTAAAGAGTTTTAAATATTTTTGCAGTACAATAGTGAAATTTCTACTTTCTGCTAAGGGAAATTATCTTCTATTGTCTCTTATAATAAAAATTAGTGGGTCTATTTCAAGTATATCTAGATATTTTTATTGGAAGTCACAGAATATAGTCAGACCAACAGAAAAAGATAACAAATCACATGAATAAAAAAGCTGATTTTTAAAGGAATAATATGAGGACATCTCTAATATTCTGAAAGGATAACCGGGAAAACGAGATAAATTCAGGTATATTTTTATTAGAAGATATTTCTGGATTTCAACCATGAAATTGGAATATATGTGGTTCTTTACCTTAAACTAAAACATGATTTTGCAATATTTTTTGTTTAGAAATTAACAATTTCCATCCAACACTTAGGGAAAAGAACCTTGGTTGTGTTATTGTCATAATTCAAAGTTTTCCAGCAAAATATTTTAACACTAAGATTTGGAAACCCTTCTATAGCTTTTAAATAGATCAAGAATCAATCCTTTCATCTTAAACTCCTAAAATTAGCACATTTTCCTCTTTCATCACTTGGAAAAGGCTCGTGATTTAAATGTGCAGACATTTAAATAAAATAAATAAAAGCACAACCAAAACTTCTAAATTACTGGCTGAAATCATATAAAATATGTATCTCAGACACACTGCTCACTCTAATCAACTTTTCTGATAAAATTGTCATCTCCAAAGTATTTTGAGACACATCAAGAAACAGCACATATTTTAACAATATTTTCTATTTGCCTTTGGTAATTCTCTTTCTGCCTCATTTAGAATTCTTAGTAAGAGAGGAGTTAGAACAGCTGGTAGCTTTCCTGCTTTGGAGATCTGAGCAAAAATAAAACTTAGATCAAAAGTGAAATCAATTTGATACATTCCTTCAAACAAATGCTAAATCTTGAAGAATCATTTCTTTAAAGCATAAAAAGAAATGTTAAGCACTTATTGAGACTAGTGGTGTGGATTTGATGGTAGTGCAACAGCCTCACAGTCATAAGGCTGAAAGTTCAAGCCCCAACATCACCCAATACAACGATTGTGATCCCAGTAGCACTTCAGTTGTAACCACTAGTACAAAAGTAATATGTAAACCAGTTGCCTTAAGCAGATATGTGTGAGTGCCCCACTAAAGTTTGTGATGCCCCAGTGAGCAGCACCACAATTATGTTTCAGCACTGTAGCCAAATGTGCCACCAAAAATGGGCACCATAGCCAATATGTGCATGACCACCAGAAGTAAGGTGTTCAACTATCAGCAAGAACCACAACTTAAAAATATGTGTACTATACCCTAGAATTTGAACCCTAGTGAGCACCACATATTACAGTTATGTAGACCCCTGTCATTGCAATTATGACAACAAAGAGGAAGGGACGGAATGAGTATATTAATATCACAAACATTTCTTAAATCCACATAGAATTAGAATCACTAGGACTTAAATTTTTATAAACACAAATTAAGAGATATAATCAGATAGAGAAATAAAATCATCTTTGCTTTCTAGATAATTTTTGTCATAAATTAGCCCAATTTTCTCGTAAGTACTATAATCTACATAAGTTCAGTTACTAATATAGATTATTATGAGACCATAACTTAACTGATCCTTTTTTAATTTGCAAGTAACAGAGACTCAACTAAATGTCATCCTGTCATTCTCTCTTTCAACATGCTTTTATTTGCTTCATTTTTATGATGATTTTACACATGATGATACAGATGGTTTCAAGATACTCTAAGCTAGTCATGATTTCAAAATAGAGAGCCTTCTTCCAAGTAGTACTTTAAAAAGTAACAAGAGAAAAGTTGATTCTGTCCTGAGTCACAAACCAACACCTAAAGCTAGATGAATAGATTCCCTGCTAAGTAAGTCTGAATCATATACCAATTCCTGAAGCAATGGGTAAGATTAATTTCATGAAAAAAAAGGTGCTCTTGAGAGGAAACGATAAATTTTCCTCAAGAAAAGTCTTGGTTTCTGAATTTATTCAAGTTCTAAGGTAAATAAAGGAAACCCTCCAATTAAAGTAATTCAAAAAATCTTTTAAAAAAATTGTAACATTATAAATGGGACAGTTGGCAAGTACTAATTTATATTATATTGTTGTTTAGAAATAAGTGGTAATGAAAAAATTTTAAAACACTACAGCAAAAGAAAAATTTTATATCTTGAAAAATACTGTATTTTGCAATGGCATTATTAAATCATTGTCTGAAGGTTTACTAGCTGCTTCTTGCAGCTATATCATTCTGTTATTGATTTTGTTTAAGATTAGATGACTTCTATGCTACTTCAAAATCTAATTTAGTGTGAAACTACTGGGGTGTCAATATCAAATGCGGAGGGTAGATTTGAGCTACACCCAGTGGTGTTCAGGAATTGCTCTGTGCGGTGCTCAATAGACCATATGGGATGTCGAGGATCCTAGTCAACCGCGTGCAAAGTAAATGCCTTGCCTGCTGTATTACACTCTGGCCCCTCAGTATTGAATTTTTTCGAAGTATTGTGTGGTCTACTAATTCCAGGATTTATGGCTAATATTGTGGTGGTGAGGGGTGTGCTTATGGCTTCCAGATATACCAGAAGTATGAAAGGGGGGTAGTACCATATACATTCTGATAAAGTCTTGGAGATCTCAGACCAAATATTGCCATACCTGGATCAGTTAGACATTTCTCCAGAGAGCAATGGTAAAGCAGTGAAGCTGGACCATTGTGGTAGTTATTGTGAATTGTGGGTGAAACTACAAAGGCTTAGCTAGGTAGAAGTTGTCATACCCCTCCTCCTGAGAGATGCCCAGTTTCTAGTTACAAAGCTAGTGTGCCTTTTTTGCTGCTAGGTTTACATTTCTTTCAAGAATAAAACGAGTGTATGGAGCTGGCAGACAAGTCAGTGGCAGTTCCTTCTACCTTCATTTTAAGTTCAAAATTTGCATTTAACTATCTGAACAAGCTTCAAGAAAATGAAGAAAAAAGTAAATGAAGTCTGCTACAGATGAGAAGAGAGGAAATAAAATTGGTAATTCTAGTGGATGTATACCTTGGTCCTGAGAAATAAATTGTTAGAAATGTTCAAATATGTTTGCCCTTGGGATTTTGGGCTAATTTATTAAATATATTAAAGCTGTCTTAAGACTCAAAGACTTGGAACACCATTTTTATTCTATTATTAACTGAATTACATTTTTATGTCCCACAATCTTGAACAAATCCGTAAACTTGCAGATTCATTAAATATCTTTGCTTTGATTAGGATGTTAGATCAAATCTCAAATCTCCTTGTAAACCCTTTTTTTATTATATGACTATAACATAATAATTGACTATTTTTCTTAATATCTAAGCCAAACTCCTTTTTCCTTACCATTCACTCCATCAGGGGGCAAAATATTTCTGACTCAAGATATTCAAAGTCCCAACCCATGCCCCAAAATAAAAAGCCTAGGTTAGCTTTGTTGAAAAAAATAAAGTTATTACTATGAAAGACTTGTAATTCACTTTAAATCACAATAAAAATTATTTTAAAATATATAAAAATAAATTTACAGTGACCAAGATTATTGTGCAGTGGTAAAGTGTTTGCCTCACACATAACAGATACAGATTTAAACCTCAGCATCCCATATGGTCCCCAGAACTCCAAAAGGAGTAATTCCTGAGTGCAGAGTCAGGAGTAACCTGAGTATCATTGGATATGACAAAACAAAACAAAACAAAATAATCTATAAACCCAGGAATACTTAGTCTACTATAATGGAAGCCTAGTATAATAGAAGCCTACTATGAGTCTCAGAAATTCAAATTATTTCAGAAAACCAAATGTGAACAATATTGCTATCTCAAGATAAAAATAGGTAGAAAGCACCCAATAAAAAGAAACTCTTAGAACCACCCATCACTCCAAGAGCATAATGCAAGGTTGATATTTGTTATTACTGAACATTATAACTTAATGAGGCCAGAAACTAAAGTAGGTAGGGTGATTGCCTTTACCAGATTCAGTCCCTATCACCTCATGTGGTCATCTGAGCCTTGTCAAGAGTGATCCCTGAGCACAAAGTCTGGAGTAAGCCAGGAGCACTAGCTGATGTGACTAAAAGCTAAAAGAAGATATTTACTTTATAGCTGCATAAAACAAATTAGCATACTATAATAATCAATCTTTACATTACCCTAGTCATTATAATACATCATTATTATGTCAAAAATCAGATTGAGCAATAAAACCATGAGTATTTATTAAAAGTGACAGCATTTACTACCTTTTACATTCTATGTCTTGTAGATTAAGGGGTATAAGTACAAGTTTTGTTAAATTTAAAAACTTTTATATAATAGAGTTATAATTCATCTGACATTAAAGAAAATACTAATTTAAGTATAGTGAAACAGACAAGATAAAAATAAAAATACAATGTTAGTAAGGAATAATAGTATATCTGAATGTCTCTTCTGAAATATTAATATGACAGAATTTTTTTCTTGGTTATAGAGAAGAATAAACTCTCATTAAAATCAGATATTTTGGAATTGAAGTGACAGCACAGTGATAGAGTATTTGCCTTGGATGCAGCCAACCCAGGATGAACCCAGATTCAATCCCCAGATCCCATGTGGTCCTCCTAGTCTGCCAGGAGCAATTCCTAAGCATAGAACCAGGAGTAATTCCTAGGAGCTGATGGGTGTGCTTTAAAATTAATAAACAAAAAATCACATTTTTCCTTAATAAAATATACTTTTCTTAAAAGTATATTTTATTTTCTACAATAAAGAAAAATTAAGTATGTTCTGTATTCTGGCATCCTAGGGTTATTATATCTATTTGATAAGCACAAAACTAAAATATAAACATAAGAATTAAATAAAATATTTTCTAAAATAAAAACCAAAGATTTTGTCCATGGTCAGGTATTAGATTCAGACAATATATATCATAGTCCTCAGTAAAAATGCCTAAATGTCCCTAGAAACATTTCCTTCATCTCTGTACTAAGATATGTATATTCTTGGGGCCGGAGAGGTGGTGCTAGAGGTAAGGTGCCTGCCTTGCAAGTGCTAGCCAAGGAAAGATCGTGACCGTGGTTCAATCCCCCAGTGTTCCATATGGTCCCCCCAAGCCAGGGACAATTTCTGAGTGCTTAGCCAGGAGTAACCCCTGAGCATCAAATGGGTGTGGCCCGAAAAACCAAAAAAAAAGATATATATATTCTCATAAATAGCAATTACAGTGTCATCAAATTCATCATACTTATGTGATTTCCTCTCTTCTTCATGAATAGGTCTTATAAGTTAGTAATAGCTGTCTCATTTACCACTATAATTTCAGTCATCGTGATATCTGTAAACAACTGTTTTTGAGACCCCCCAAGTCTTTATTCTCCACCCTAAATACTTGATTATCAGTCCTAAGACTTTAATAATATATCAACAAGAAAATATCCATAATACTGAAATTAGCAACAGAAAGAACATTATTTTATTGCTCTAAGAGTTCAGATTCAAGAAAGCTTGAGTAAAATTTTCTAAAAAAATTTAAAGTACAGAATTAATAACAAAGTCAGATAAAAAGAAGACACCTTTCTTGTAAAATAAAATAGGAAAAGCCAAAGAATTAGCATAGGATGTTGGGCACTAGCCTCATATACAGCCAACCCAGGTTTGATGCCTGCAACCACTTTTGAGCCCTCAAGTGATGGCATGGGTCATTCCTCAATACATAAACAGGCATAGATAGTATTTAGACAGGACACTGTAAGGCCCAAGTTTACACACATATATACTAAATAAGAATAAAATTTAAAAAAGAAAATATTGTAAAAACTGAAATAGTTTATAAAAATCTTGTAGATATACTGATCAAAATACATGAAAACTAATATATAAAAATTACTATAAAATAATAAGTACTGTATTTTCCGGCATATAAGACTACTGGGCATATAAGTCAACCCCTTACTTTTCCTGTTAAATTATAGGTTTGGCACCAATTATAGAAGACTGATTAAAACAATAGTGACGGAACAGAACTTCTAGAACGGTAAAGAAAGACTTTATCCTAGGCTTCATCCTATGACCGATGCAAATACCAAGATCTTTAGTTACAGAGGCCTGATTTTATCATCCACAACTGAGAGGAAAGTTTCCTGGCACCATACAAAGATCTGGGGGTGTGAAAAAGAGAATATATGGAGCCTGGAATTATTCTCATGACAGTATGTTTTAAGGGCAGATAATCCCTGTATCTCTTAGACCAAGGGAATTAAAAAATTCCCTTTTTAATCTCCCCAATATTTACTCTGCCTATGCAAAAGAAAAAAGAAAAAACTTTTTATTTCATTTCATGGTTAATATTTGGTTGTCTTTATTTCTGTGGTGCTTTTTTGTATTAGCTAGTTTCAGTTTTTTTATTTGATTTTTTTCTTTGTTGTTTTTGTTTGTTTGGTTGGTTGGTTGGTTGGTTTTTGGGTTACACCTGGCAGTGCTCAGGGGTTATTCCTGGCTATCTGCTCAGAAATAGTTCCTGGCAGGCACAGGGGACCATATGGTTCTGGGTCGGCTGCTTGCAAGGCAAACACCGCTGTGCTATCTCTCCTGCCTCTTTGTTTTGTTTTTTTGTTTGATTCTGGGTTTTGTACCTTTTTGTATTTTTGTTACGTTTTTCTTCTTTTTTTCCCTTTCTTCTTTTAAATAGATATCTATAACCTCTAAACGGACTCCTCCTGGCTTTTTTTTTTTTTTTTTTTGGTTTTTGGGTCACACCTGGCAGTGCTCATGGGTTACTCCTGGCTCCATGCTCAGAAATTGCTCCTGGCAGGCACAGGGGACCATATGGGGCACCGGGATTCGAACCGATGACCTTTTACATGAAAGGCAAACGCCTTACCTCCATGCTATCTCCCAGGACCCTCCTCCTGGCTTTTTTTTTTCAAACAGAACCATATAACTTGAATCATCTTGTTCTGCCTCATAATAATGGATGGTACCAAGACCAAACAGGCACGTGAACATTGAGTAGAAATTTTAAAAAATGATCAGACTTAAACACCAAATCCAAAGTCAATAACAACATTATTGTTACCCATACTACAACTAGCTATACACAGAGGAAACCGCTTATTCTCATAGCCTGGGGGGGGTGGGAAAAGGGGGTTATAGGATGCATATTGGGAACAGGGGTGGAGGAAGAACACCACGTTGAATTCCCGAATTCAATGTCACTATGTACCTATAATATTACTGTGAAATATTTGTAATTCACTTTAGTCACTATAAAAATTATTAAAATATAAAAAAAGTATAGGGTTTGGGCTATATTTGCCATATAAGACTACCTCTCTTTTAACGCATATGGGAATTAAAATTAACACAACTAGAATTAAAAAAATGTAAGAGAACAAGAGTTAGACCCTTCCAGGGTTAATAGTTAAAGCTAAACTTTGGAGTGCCAATGATCACTTTACATTTGTCCTTTGTAATGAGTGACTGTGATTTTTTTAATTGTGATCTACATTGAGAACAGAGAGAGGGGACTCCTCCAAGAGCAGCTGGCTGGGGTGCAGTGTTTAATAGGGAGACAGAGCATCTCTTCTGCGTCCCTTAAAAGCTGAACAGCGGACTAAGCACTGGAAAGTTGCATACCAGTGATGACACCCGGTCGCTGGATGGCATGCTGTGCTTCCTAACTCAGCTCCTTTGTGTGGCCTGAAAGATTAATAAGGATAAGCAAAGGACTGAGTGGTGATGCCTGGCAGTTGAATGGGTGTTGCAAGTCAGCCCCTGAAGAGGTTGACTGATGGAGGGATGGAAGATGAGATCTTTCCCCTCCAACTCGGAGCACGCGTCTGCCACCCTGTTCAGCCAGCGGTTCTGAGGTGAAGCGGCGGGTAAACAGCTCGCAGACAGTCAGGCTTGTGGAAATATTAGCTTTATTTGGTGGACAAGACTGAAGTCCCAAGCCTCAACAACAGTTCTAGTCAAAAAGGCCCCTCCTTCCACAGACCCTTGTTTTTATCCTCCAGAATCAGGGACGACCCAGTGGTGGAATCAGATACACCCAATGGTGGAAGCAGAATCAGGTACCACCCTAGGGTGGGGGCAGAATGCCAGGTCACACCCTAGGGTAGGGCACAATCTCTGATCAGGGTAGAGTCAGTAACATAATAATTCCATGAAATGTTTACATACACAAGTGGGATGTGGCAGTAAGAGGTAAGAGGGGAGCAAATCACTCATCCCTGAATCTGATGTAAGTTTTAGCATGTGGTATACTGGCGTTTAAGATGTCCCCCAACTTTTAAGAAGCTTTTCATGGGTTAAAAAGTTGTCTTATATGCCAGAAAATATGGTATGTTTGAAAATGAACAAAGCTAAATATAAACATTTTATTAACTGACATGGATTTACTAACAAGATATTTAATATTTAATGCTAAAATTTAGTTCAGAAGGCTTTTAGATTATTAAGATAAGAAAGGGGTTGATAAATGTATGTTCAATTGTTTTGTGAAAAAGCATGCTTTCTCTTGCTAGTAGTCTAATAAAAACAAAAATTGTAAAATGTTTATCTTGAATTATGACAATGACAATAACAATAACAATGTATTGTAAACTAATCAAAGTGACTATACAAATTTCCCTTTTCTTCAAAATGAAATAATAGATATTTCATTCTTGAAGCACTGGGGGAAAAAACAGAAGCATGCAAGTAGAAAACAATAAGACATTTCTAGAAAGTGTTTGAGATAAGCCTAAACAGATGATAATAAATTCACAAGCTTGTCAAAATATTATCATAAATCACAATACCACATAAGTGATAAGTATAGACTTCCTTCAAAACAAGGAAGATTTTGTAGGCCAAGAAAATCAAAAAGAAACAGACATAAAATATTGGACTTATGAAAAAAAGAAGTCTGAGGAATCTACCAGTTTAATCATTGAAGAGAAGATTTCTAGAAAATGCCTTTTATCCCTAAGATGATTCTTTAAGTAACTTTGAATAAGGAATCCCAACTGAAGTACATTTTTATTGGCACCAAGAAAGACCAAATATTGCTGCCAAGATAAACACTGAAATATTTGAGAGTCTCAGTGATCAGGAACAACAAAAGTCTGGGAAAAATCACATCTCTTTTCAGGTCAGAAATAAACTCCTATAATGAAATCAAATTTACTCTCCTACAAATTTCTTGCCTAGTAAACAGTACTAATAAAATATATTGAAGGAACAACTGAAATGCCCTGTAATACTAGCAAAATATGAATTGGCACATGTACTTTGGAAACAATTGGTTGTAACTATATGTCCCTTATCTTTTATGATACATCCTATATTTTGAGAATTTTTTTCTACTACAAATGTTTTAGGAAGGAAAGATGGGGAAATTAAGCTTCCATATATGGTAATAATAGATTAGTCACAGCAATTTTCCTTTTTAGGTCTGTTATAAAAGTTTGTCAAAATAAAATGTATGAATATTAAAAATATCTACTTGACTGTGTGGGAGAATTAATACTATATAGTGAACTATACAGCAAAGATCTAAAACATATTTATCAAGAAAGGAAAGGACATCATTTATGGTACTTGACATTCTTCTCCCTACAAAGGGTATTTTCTAATTACAGAAGAAATAGATGAGAGGTTAAGTGATATGTTTGCAAACCTCAAATTGGAAGCCAGAGACCTTGCATAAAAGGAGCTGTGATTAAACCCTCACATGTTCATATGGGAAGTCCAAAGAAATTAAAGTGATTCTGGGTAGATCTGTCAAGTCATAAGTAAGAGGCATTAAAATTTAATTACATATCAGAAGTAGCATTTTAAGACCACCATGGAGGAAAATATGTAAGGGAAGGAAATCTAATTGCTTGAAGTGCCCGATCTCAAAGATTCTTTTAATAGACTTTAAGTAAAAGGAAGGGGTAGTAAAATTTGTTCACAACTTTCTTTGATTCTCTTCTTTAAGAAAAAAGTCTTTGAAGCTCAGTCAAATTCAGATCTGGTTTTACATGGTGTTAATGAGAATTAACTATTGAAGTAATAAGTTCCTAAAAAAAAATCAAGAGGGGCTTCAAAGATTTACTCTAAACAGAACTGATACAGCTGGAGGGAAAAGAAAGCTAAGCAAAAACAAAAACAAAAAATAGAAAAGAACCAGAAAGTAAGAGACTGAGCATGAGAAATTCAAATTCAGAGAATTCTAATTTGAGAGTCAGAGAAGGAAGGTATATTGAAAAATAGATTTGAACAAGTATTATGATAATAGACATAAGAATAACATACAATATTTTTATTAAAACTATAGAATCAAACTTCATATAGGCATAAATCTTGGGATTTGGATATGTTTAGTCACTATAACAAGACTATGAGGAAGGTAGCATTAAATGTCATTTACAAATTGCATTATGCCACAAGAAAGATGTTGACACAGGAGAAGTAATATAGCAGGTAGTATTTGCCTTGCATGTAGCTGACCCAAGTTAGAGTCCTGGCACCAGATATGGTCCCCTGAACCCCAGGAGTGATTTCTGAGTGGGAGTAAGTAGTAAGCCTGAGGACTGCTAAGTGTGTCCCAAAAACAAAAACAAAATTTTTTAAAACAGACGCAAAAAGCAGGATCAAAGAAGTTATTAGCAAATTAACAATTGCTACTTAAAGTTCAGTTATATATTTAAACTGAGGAGCCAGAGAGAATGAATGTACAGAGGGTGATTCTGTACATGCACATGACTGACCCAGATTTTTATATCAGCCACCCTATGTAATTCCTAGGATCTCTAGGAGAGATACATGAGCATTGAGCAAGAACTTAGTCCTAAGGATTGCCTGGTATAATCAAACAAAAGATAATCGAAGGTTTGGTGAGAACACAACTGGTAGGGCATTTGTCTTGCATGCAGCCTATCCATGTTCCCCAAGCCTGCCAGGAGCAATTTCTGAGTGTAGAGCAAGGAGAAACCCTGAACACCAGGGATGGCCCAAAAACAAAAAGATTTTGAATTGTGTTCTTAAAGCTTCATGTGAAAAAAAATGTTACAATATTACTGAAAATGAGTCATATAAAAATATTTCTTCTGTAGTTCTTTGGCATCTATCATAATCACCTGAAAATATAGGAAAATAGAAGTCTAATACTATCCTTCTTCAACTTTTTATCCTTCTTCAATCATTGCTTTGCAAATGATTATATCCTACTGGAAAATTCTGTCTCCATTTCTCTATCTAGAGTCACCTAACAGTCCTCCCTATTTCCTATCTCAGTTATGAGACAGCACTTTTTCAATGTCTATGCAAAGTGTATTTATTTTCTAATTTACATTACCCCATATATCCAAAATTGAAGATAGAAGTTATAATTTTCCCACTTTAAAATCCTAATATTGAGACAATGATCAAGAAATACCCACTGAATAAAGAAGTATCTTGAATATAATTTTAATAGATGCCGATCCATATGTTCACACATATACCTTAAAGATATGATCCAGCAGTAAATAAGTTTTTTCTAAATTTAATATTAGTTTCAATATTAAAAATTACCCATGTGCCTAAAAATAGGGATTTGGTAAACACATATACTAGATATGAATACTATACATACAACTCACAGAGAGAAAAACCAATGCTTTCTCATTAAAGATGAACATTTCAAGGGAAAATAGATTAAGAACACAGGATATTCAGGACTTTTAAAGTATTTTAAAGATGAAAAGATTTTAAAGATGAAAATCAAGTCACAAAAATATATGGGTACACCAGTATCACCGATGAAAACTCTGGGTGTTTCCAACCCTGTCAAAGCCTCCACAGCTGCACACATACCCCCATAGTCTCCGCCATCACCACATCAAGGTCCCAACTTCACTGCTCTATCACTTATCTTGGTAGGTACACCTCAATGAAAAAAATTAAGGTATGTTGGTGTTGGGCTGAAAACTCAGTGGTCTGTTAGAAGTGATGGCAGGCAGCCTACATTTGTCCCATTCTTCCAGAAGCCCTGGCAGCCACATTCCACAACATCAATCATGTAAACTTGCCTGTTCAGCTCCATAAATCCTGGAATTCTTGGAGTGTGCAGCCAAGAGTGATACCTCCAAATTACTCCATACTGACACCCTAGTTAGGAACACACCAAGTTAGATACGAAAGTAGTATTGAAGCCAACTAAGCTCAAATAATAACAACACACACTGCACAACTAGAAGCCTATTGAATCTTTAGTAGACAATTATTGAATGACCCCATTGTAAAATATAACAATTATCATAATATTTCTGGTACTAAAGTTTTTTTATAATTCCATTCATTTTTATATGCAACAAGAAATAGATAATAAATTGTTCTGTTAAGAGGATAGGTTTGGCTGTGGGTTGGACAAAGGTGGGTGGAATGCTACAAAGGTGGTATTGGTATTGGATTATTGAAGGCCAGAAACAGCTTGTATTATGAACAACTTTGTAAACCACCGTGTTTAAAGAAAGTAGTTAATTGGGGGGGTTCTCATACGGTGACACTCAGGGGTTACTCCTAGCTATGCACTCTGAAATCGCCCCTGGCTCCGGGGATCATATGGGATGCCAAGGATGAAACCCAGGTCTGTCCAAAGAAAGCTGTGTGCAAAGCAAAAACCCTACCACTGCACTATTACGCCAGCCCTAAAGTAGTTAATTTTTAAAAGAAAAAAAATATTCTGTTACCATATACATGGTATATAATACATGCTATTAAACATTTGTCAAAACCCATATATGTACACCACCAAGAATGAACCCTACTATAAACTAGAGACTTTCTGGTAATGATCATGTGTCAAGGAAGGTTTATTAACTATAGCAAGTGCATACATTGGTATGAGACAGTAGAGGATAGTAGAGGTGGTTATGTATGCATCAGGCTTAGGAAGGGGCAAAGGAATACAAAAACTTCTAGCTAACTTTAGTTGTAAATCTAAAAATATTCTATTACTTTTAAAAGCCTAATAAATAAAAGAAGTAAGTGACCATTTCAGTTATTCCAATTATAGGAACCATATGTACAAATAGCACCATTAAAGATATGAAATGCAATATGATACAAATGCTGGAAATAATACCCTGAAATCATTTATAGTAATCTGAATTAAGAAAAATGCAGTTTAACTTATTTTTAAGTTAATTTTAATTTTTCTTTACAGTTGTCAAGTTTCACTGAAGAAAGGAAAATAAATGAAAGGGGATAGAACAGAAAAGAAAGAAAATAGGAAAGCTATTATGTCCCTTTACTATATTTGAGAAATTCATGTCAAAACTCTAAAGAACATTTCTTTAGGAAGCTGTACTCAACCTTCATTCTATAATTATGATGATGATATATTTGAAGTATACTTCTTTTGAGAATGCTAAACTAATTTTTTCCATCAACACTACTATGGTTTGAGCCTAAGTGGGGGGAAAAGTCAGCTTTCTCATGCAAAGAAATACCACCTTCAATATTCATTTCAATTTGACTACCTCACAGAAAGCACCCATTATCCATTATACAAATACAAGCCAAGAAAATAGTTATAGGCTAGATTGAGTCAGCTCTAAAAATGCAATTGCAAAATTCACAATCTGTTCAGTAGGCACTCAATCGTACTTATGAAACAATTCTACACACACAGCAGTTTTTCAGTATGTTCTGCAGCAATTAACAGAAATGTTACTAACTTATGTGTTTGATAAATCTGTTTGAAACATACATAGAGCAAACAGTTTAATATTGTAGAGAAAAATTTTATCCAAGTTCAATCTGTAGATAAGATGTATATTTGAAATTGCATAAATGGATATTTTAGATATTAGATTTCTCTGACATCATTTGGGCATGTCATTTTTATTTACGTTTTTCCAAATGATACTTACTTATTTAGCATCATTTTTAATCAACTACAAGTTTCCAAAACCTTTTTAATATATGGTATAGATGATATAGAGTAGGGGCTAAAGGGCCTGGCCCTCTTCTCCTCCTCATAGGAAAGCATTCTATCAAGCCCAGTAACTACCACATCCTATTTTTCTGCAGGCTAGAAGTAATACTCTTACTCCTATCCTTAACCAAAGCCTTCCCTGATCTCACCCCTAAGCACAAAATACAGACATATCCAAAACAGTAATAACAATAATAACTTCACTAATTATGGGCTACTACTAACAGGACTAATGCCCCCACATTTTAGGGTGCAGTATGTAGCAGCAGCACTGCCTGAAGAAAAAAGTTGCATTTGTTTGGCCAACACAAGTTGCCCACAAGAGAAAGAAGCCTATAAGTTAATAATATAGATATATGTACATTCTTCTACAAAACATTGTCCACTCAAAACCACTTATTTTTGTTCCCTTTGTAGAGTCAACCTTGTCTTTCTTCATCATGCTCAAGCATTAGTTTCTTTCCCTCCTACCTAACCCCCCATGAAATTTT
This sequence comes from Crocidura indochinensis, assembly GCA_004027635.1. Lineage (NCBI taxonomy): Eukaryota > Metazoa > Chordata > Mammalia > Eulipotyphla > Soricidae > Crocidura > Crocidura indochinensis. The sequence continues at coordinate 3,300 of PVKC010003549.1, read as the reverse complement.
GTCTTGGAAAAGTCTGAACTCTTATCATTTCTATATCACAAGTATCAAAGAATTTTAGGTCCATAATAGAAAGATGCCCAGATAAATAGTAATACTAATGTGTACTCATTTAAGACTATACATAAAAAATTACTTCAGATGTCTTATTTGCACCAATAGAAAGTCAACAAGGTTTAATTACCTAAGCAAACAAGAATTAGTGTTTCCATTGATTTATACTATCAGACAAAATTAGGCATATTCAAGGTAGTATGACTACAGATATATTCTAGTGTTTGGATTTCTAAACTAGATATTTGCTCCAAAACGCAGACTAGCAAACAGATTGTAAAGCTTTCATCATGCCTTCTCCAAAATTCTCGCCAACTGTTTCACTGATACAGCTGTCCCACCTTGAGCAAAGGGACTGAGCAGATGACCTCTCTATAATGCACTTTCTTCATCCATTGAAAAAAATTATGAAAAGTTAATATTTAAGCTTTAACAAAATATAGTCTCTCATAAAATGGACCCAAATTTTAAATTATAAATATAAGATTAATATTCATCAAAATTAATTGAACAACTTACAGTAATCATATGAAAGGAGACCAGATTATCTTTTGGGGCATATGGAGAAAAAGTGTTTTAAAACATGATATGGCCTTTGAAATAAACTCTGGAAGCAGCTACTCTAAAATATGTCACCTGGAGATAATACTGCATGTTCTTTTATGCCTCTCAGAATCTATATCACTTGACCCAAAACTCCCTTACTTGTTTTTCTACCAGAGATAATCTATGTGACATATTGATATTGTGTTGTTTACCTATAAAGTGCCAACTGGTACATAAAGTACTGATAATTTTAAATGAATAAGATGAAGAACCTCATTGAAGGAGTGGAAAAACTCCTGAGAGGAAATCATGTCAGAAAGGCCCGCTCTGAGCTGTCACCTAAGCTGACTGACCTCTGTGTGGATTGTCTGAAACATAATTTCATAAAGGCTGTGCCATTTTTCACTGTCCCTTTAAGAATATAAGGCATCAAAATTCTTTTCCTTCAATCAAAAGAAATAACAGTACCAAAAGCCGCCAGGCCAAACCATGCACCCCCACTGAGCAGTCTCTCTGGCCTGGCGCCAGGAAAGTTTCTTCCTTTTTTTTTTTCGTCCAAGCTAAATATCCATAACTAGTTTCATGTTTTTTCCCAAAACACAAAACATCTTTTCCTCTACCTGATAATTGCAAAATTACTCATAAATATTTCTCACTTCCCCATAGCTAATTATTACCTGGGTTTTTTCACCCTCTTTTTTAGATAAACCCCAAAACAGAAATTCCTTCCCATCTCTGGACCTCTTAAGATGCAAATTTCAGCTAGCATTTTTTGTCCTTCTTCGACTCTGGTTTCATATGCTAATCTTAGCTCAATTTCAGGATTGCACCCCCTTTCCTCTCCTTCTGGTTTTTTTGCCTCACTTAGCATTCCAGAGTATGCCTTATAAGCACCCCTTGATTTTAATAAACTTGTCTTGGCTTCATTTCACGCTTAGACCCCATACAACTGTGTGGTCTCTCATTTTTACATTAATATTTTCTGTTAGCAAATATTCCTCCGTCCCGCTCTTTCCCACGAGTTACAAGGTCTCGTGTAAGAAAAATAATTTTTGTTACAGGCATTAGCCGTCTGTGACAGATTGGTGCCCGAAACGTCTCGGACCCTCACAGAGAGCTAGCTATCCCTCCACTTTTCTCTTACTTTATTTTCATTTTTTCTCTTCTTAATTTCGGACGCGAAGGAATATCTCGCCAAGGTTTTCCTAGGTACCCGCCAGCAGCGACAAGTGGCAAGAACGGTATTCTGGTAATGTAGGTAAATCATTCTAACATACAAAATTCTTTCTGATACTGTAAAGTATATTTTAAGAGCTAAGACTTCTGATATATCTCTATTGCAGTGCAATAATTCATTTTTAATTTCAGTAACTTGTAACCACTGGTTTCTCTCTCCTTTCAGGTTGCAGGAAAAACCAGAAATATTCTAAAAATTACCTAATAACTGTCAACTAATCTCTTCTTCCATAGGTACTAATATTTGTAATCTTGCAGGTGATGGATCAAAAACTTACATCTGTAACACAACAGACAAAATTAGCAAATATGGAACCTTCAAAAACAATTAATCCTGTTAAAGATTCTGCTAATTGGCCTAATGGTAAATCAAACTTAGAACCAGAGGAAAAAGTTTTTAAAAATGCTGTTTCTCCTGTGCCAAAGGTAAAAAATCCCTCAAAACTAACCAGTCTGAATATTGCATTTCCGCATGCTGCAGAGTTTTGTTCTCCTGTAATACTTCAGAAATATGAGATCGCCTCACAGCAACCTTTAATATCTATAAAAATTCACCAAAAGGAAATCTTGGGAGTTGTGGAAACAGGTATTAACATTTCTTGCATTGCAGATAAGGACTGGCCTCCCTCTTGGGAAAAATGTGTTTCATTCTCTTTCAGCGGTCAAAATTCGGCTCCAAATGCTTCCAGGAGCACTACAACTTTAAACTGGGATAATGGTATGAGCACAGGTACTTTCCAGCCCTATATCCTACCTCACCTGCCTTATACTATATGGGGAAGAGATGTACTAAAAATTGTCTAATTATCACAATTAATAACATTTTCAGCATATTTAACAAGCAAAATTTTTTTTTCCTAAAAGTCTCTGCTCAAAAAATGTATTTTCCTTTATATAAGGATGTGTGTGTGTGTATCTGTAAAAATTACAGGTCATGTCTAATGCAACAAAAAGTAAATATTTACCAACTAAGAATTTTAAGAACAATAATCTAATGCACTTAATTCTAATTTTTCTCTCTTTTTAATTTTTCTTTCTTTTTAACTAAGAGTTGACTCCTTCTATTTCTTTAAAAAAAGGCCTCTTTCTTCTTTTCCGGAAAAATTTTTCTAATAATAGCCAGCAAAGATCTGGCGGGAATAATTTGGAGACATCCAAAAATATTTTCCACAATTTTTCTCATCTCTTAAAACTTCAAATTTACTTCCATTGTTTGTCAATTTATGTGAGTTTAAAAGTTTGAGTGTGCATTAAAAATTGTATGTCTGGGAAGGCGAGCAGGCAGGGTGAGTGAGTACAGGCAGGGGACCATTTTGCAGCCTGTTCCAACTGCTGGAAGGCGCGGGGGTGGAGGTCTGAGCGGAGGTCCTGGGTCTGTGTGCAGCCGCTCCCAACTGCTGGAAGGCGCGCAGGCGGGGTGAGTGAGTGCAGGCAGGGGACCTGTTTGCAGTGGCCCCAAGTGCTGGA
>PVKC010003548.1:0-38723 GCA_004027635.1 Crocidura indochinensis | reverse complement strand
CTCTTCTCAATGTTTTTAGAGTTATTCTTGACCCTTGTTAGATGAGAAAGCAAGTGATGACTGTGAATGTAGCACTCTTATCATCCAGCAACTGATTTTCATTCAATAATTCAAATATTCTTCAGGCCTGTTTTATTTCCAACTATGCCCCTTAATGGTGAGAACTCATGAAATCATTGTTTTGAATTTTCAGTACAGTATTCAGTATGTAACATAATATATTTAATACTTTATTTTACAATAGGTCTATCAGATGCCCCCCCACAGTCGTAGGTGAATGTATTATGAATATAATTACGGTAGGCTAAGCTGAACTATGATATCTGATAAATTAGGTGTATCAAATGCATTTTGATTATACACATTTCTAATATTTCATGGATTTATCAGGATATATAAAATTATCATAAGCCAAGAAATATGGTATTCAGATAGATTCCTCCCTAGGAGGACTCATTTGATTCCAATTGTAAGTTAGTTGAAGCTGTAATAAAGGATTTGTAGGCATTTCTTGGTTGCATTAAAAATTAAAAAAAAATGATAGGGCCAGAGTGGTGGTGCAAGCAGTAAGGCATCTGCCTTGTGTGTGCTCGCCTAGGATGAACCATGGTTCAATCCCTGGCGTCCCATGTGGTCCCCCAATCCAGTAGCAATTTCTGAGCACATAGTCAGGAGTAACCCCTGAGTGACACCGGGTGTGCACCCCTCCAAAGGAAAAAAATAATGGAGTAGAGTGGAGAGATAGTTGAGCAGATACGTGCCATCCTTGCATGGAGCCATCCCAGGTTCAATCTCTGGCATCCCATATGGTCTTTTGAACCCCTTAAGTCCTGGGAAGATTTTTGGTTTTGTTTATTTAAGGAAGAAGCATAGGCTTCAGTTATTGTACCTCTCATTTGGCTATCAAGTTTTACATAATTTTCTTGCTTCTATAGGGGAGAAGTTTGAATTTAATTTAATTATATACTATTAAAAATAAACCAGTTTTGCCTCCAGACTGTTTTATATTAATTCCTGCCAGCGAAGAGAGAAGGTACATTCCTAGGGGAAGAATTTCCATATCCGTCTCATTCTAGAAAAACCCAAAGGTCTTCCTCACAATGACCAGGCCCTTCCTGGTCATTAGGAGAAAAGAGGCTGGACCTTGGTCTAATTCTTCAAAATATTTTCCTATTTCATATTTATCTCCAAAGGAGATATTTTTTATTTTCCCAATCTCATAAGCATCATCTTACATCAGAATTCCCACAACACTAACACTAGTAGATTATATGAATAGAGTGATATGATTTAAAGGCACAACCCACACAAGGTTCTATGCTGTTAGTTTTATTTACATCAATCTATCATCTATCTATCTATCTATCTATCTATCTATCTATCTATCTATCTATCTATATCACTGTAGTCCTTAAGGGTAATTGTTTTCTTATTTTACAGAATAGGAGTTTGAGGCTCAAACCAAACAAATACCATATTTTGAATAATATATATGTACATATAAATATATATACAGCATACCATGCTGTATTCCCCCACCCCCCAAAAGTGCATATTATGTAGCAAATGCCAATTGGGGCTGAAGCCTGAGTGCAGGGGTGGAGAGCATCTGAAAACTATATGCATCTTATGATCAGGTGCGTCTTATAGAGCAAAAAAAAATATGACCAATTTCTTCACTTTCACACTGCTCTACTCCACTTAAAATGACTCCTATTAAATTTAACCTAGCAGCTCATAAATCCAGAGTCATTCTCAATACCAAGACTCATTTTTTTTTTGTCGGGGGACCCAAACCTGATAGTGCCCAGGCCTTACTTCTGGCTCTTTATATAGGGATCATTCCTATTAGGGGTCAGGAGATTATATGGAACATGAAGGATCAAACTCTGGTTGGCTGCATGCAAGGCAGACCTCCCTTCCCACTGTACTACCCTCTGGTCCCTAGATTCTATTGACATTTCTGACTGTTAGTTCTATAGAGAAGGCTTTATTGGTGAAAATCTGTGTTTGCTAAAACAAAAAAATATTAAATAAGGTTGATTTACAGTTTGGGGATTTTTTTATTGGCCACACAAGTCATTGAGGGTGACACTCAGGGGTTACTCCTGGCTATGAGCTCAGAAATGGCTCCTGGTTTGGGGGACCATATGGGATGCTGGGGCATTGAACCGCAATCTGTCCAAGGAAGATTCCTTATCCCTTGTGCCACCTTTCCAGCCCCAGTTTTGACATTTAATCTTCCCATCATTGTTAGTTCCTGCTGTGTAAGATGCTTTCTTCATACCTGCTAGGAGAAAATTCTCAATGTGACAGTAATCTAGGTTGCAATTCTCAGCTGTGGTCATTTGAAGGTGGTATGTTCAGTCTTTCCTTTCCAGCATGACTCACTTTTCTTTGACTTTCCTACAGAAACCTCAGTGTCTGACATGCGGTGGCTGTATACATTGAATGTGAATCTTAAACCTCCTCTTCTTAAATCCTCTTCTTCAGTCAAATTCAGGGGGAAACTTAAACTGCTCTGTTTTATCCATTCCCTTCTTCATTCACAACGTGATGGATGGAATTCTATTGGTAATTGACTCAAAATGGAATAGCTTAGACACATATAGGTTGTAGTGACGAGCAATGCGTGCATTTCTAAGTCGTGCTCAGTTTTTTTTTTTTTTCAAATTCAGCAATCATAGCTGAAATCCCTCTGCTATGGATTGAATTTACAAAGGAAGAGATTCTGATTTCTACAGTGGCTTCTTTTTAATGCGCAAGGATTAAGAAACCGCCTTGAGGGCCCACAGCGTGTACACCCACTCTCAGAGTTCTGGCTTTCACTTTAACCTCTGAGTGACTGCCCAGATTCATTTATTTTCTAACAGCTCTATTTAGAACTGCCTGATTTGGTAGAAACTCATTATTTGTAGGAATCTTCCATCTTAACAACACACCCTGTACTCTGTTTTGCTGTGTTTCAGGTGGTTGGGATCCTAATGGGGTTTTTTCCAAGGATTTAGGCAACAATGGATTTTATGATTTTTTGTGGGGGGAGTCCACCTGTTCAGTTTTTCCATCACTTTCCTCCCACGTCAAGAAACCTCTCATAGGAAGTTGGCTGTCTCCAACTGGGATTTGGAGGAAAAACTACACCCCCTCAATTACATTGTGTAGACATAGCGTTAAAGTTTTCTAGACTATTGCTGTAAGCTTGATCATATTCCTGCCTATTTACTTGAATAGAAACCTACATTTTAGAAGCTAAAAAGAAAAAAATTGTAAGGTCCATCTCGGTTTCAATACATTGCTCTCCCTCCTGTTGCCCTACTCTGCTTACTGCAGGCAATAAGTAATGGAATTTGACATGTTCTTGAACAGAACTGTTTAAATGTGCACACATTTTAACCTATGTGGAGTCATAATCTTGAAATATTGAGTATGGTACAGGATAAAAGAAACTCTGTGATTTTAGGTAACTTACCAAATCTTACCCAGGGGATTTTTCCACTAAGAAATATGGATTTTGTAAAAATAAGATCAGCTGGGCCTTGGCCATTTCATCTTTCCTTCAGTGTTTAAAGTCCAATTTGTTTAACCAGCATTAATCCGGGGAACATTAGATCCCATATGGTGCATTTTTGATTGCCCAGATTAGATTATGATATCATAGATATTTAACGTATCTCTGTGGTATTCTGACTAGGTTGGAGGTAAAGACTGCAGCAGGAGGCACTTTTTATATATATTGGACAATTTGACTCCTATAGGGATAAGTGAATAGTAACTGCGCCCTCTATAATATGACATGGTGTGATGTGGTGAAATGTGGTGTGGTATGGGACTGTATGGTGTGTGTATGTGTGTTTGGTTGTATGTAGGCTGGGGTGAGTTGTGGGATAGAGGAGTGTTATGGAGAACCGAATGTAATGGTTCTCAAGCTTGTGTGGGTGAATTGGTTCCGGATGTTAGCATTTTTTCCTTGGGGCTTGAATACATTCTTCTTTTTCATTGTCTTTCTGTTTTCCAGCCCAAATTGTTAGATTCCTACAGCTGTGTGGCTCATTGCTTCTATATGTTGACTTTATTGCAAGGACATGTTTTTAGAAATGTGTATTGGTAGACCTTTGAGAAGATTTCACCTAGCATCATGCTGGACTTTTGAGGGCTTATTTATTTATTATTTTTTTTTTTGGTGGGTGGGTCTATCATTTTGTCAGCTGAGAATCAGCCCTCTGTGGTTACTTTGGACCGCCTCTGTTGGAGAACGAGGATAAAATGTTATCAAAAACAGATGGTCTTTTATATTTTACAATCAGAAGATATTGTTTGGTGTGGACAAAGGAGACAATAGATGGAGATAAAGGAAGAAGCATTTTACAGCAGAGAAGTTCTTGGCTTTTGTTACTTGGGTCTCCATGACCCAAGCAAAGAGTTCTGGTCATGTGAATTTAAACAAATTTTTGCATCTCAGTTACACACATGTAAAATGGACATAGATCCTATTGCAGGACAGGTATGAAGATAATGACATTTATTAAATGAGGTGAAAAATGAAAATTGCTTGGCCCAAGATATCCCCGATAATGTCCAGTGTTATTACCTAACTTGCTCATAATTGATTATTTGTTTTGAAAAATTGAGAAAAATGAAGAAAATCTTATTAGGGACTTTACTTGTCCCAAACAATACTACTTAGTTTATCTCCAGTGCTGCTCTATATATAATACACTTCTTCATACAGAAAGTAATTGGCATCTATGTGCCAGAGAAGATAGTATGCTTGTCTTGCACATGGCCCACCCAGGTTTATTTGCATTCCAGCACTTTATGTGCTACCTCTCCCTGCCCCAATTTCCCCAAGAAGTAATCCCTGAGCACAGAGCCATGAGTAAGAGCAAGGTCTGACACATTCCTTCTGAAATAATTGATATGTAGATAGTGTAAGTTTAAAATCTCCAGCAAATATCAATTGACTTGGCACATTTGTATACTGCAATATAATCGCCCTATTTTGTGGCAGTGTTTTTAAAATCTGATTTTGTAACAATCTGAAAGTATATAACAGAGTATCATCACTGTACCTATAATGCTATAAATTAGCTCCTCATTACTTACTATTCTTCTAATGGTAGGTTTATATCCTTTACTTATAGTGCTCCTATTCCCCAGTTCACCAGCTCCCAGTAACCAACTTCTGGCTCTGTTTCTATGAGCTTGATTTTTTTATGATTCCACTAATGAGTCGTATAGATAGCATTTGTTTTCCTCTCAGTTACTTCACTGAGCTTAATGCCTTTAAGGCTCATCCATGTTTTTGCAAAAGCAGGGCTTCTTTCTTTAGACTTAAAGAAGGCATACAAAGCCTATTGGGATTAGGAAACCAACTAGAATTAAGAAACCTAATGGGATTAGGAATTGAGAAACAAGGCAGCAGCCTTCTTCAGAATGTCCAGTCAGATTACTTGGAAAAGGCTAGCTCTCAAAAGTGTCTAGGGGGCCCGAGCAATAGCACAGCAGTAGGACATCTGCCTTGAACTCTTCCAACCCTCCATGGACCCCAATTCTATTCCAAGTATCCCATATGGTCCCCCCCGAAGCCTGCCCGGAGTAATTTATGAGTACCAAGCCAGTAGAAACCCTGAGCACTTCCAGGTGTGGCTCCAAAAACAAACAAACAAAAAGTTTTAGTTTCTAAGAATAGGATGAATGAATAAAGAAACTGGTACATCTACACAATGGAATACTATGCAGCTATTAGGGAAAATGAAAGTCATGAAATCTGTTCATACATAGATGGATATGGAGAATATTCTGCTGAGTGAAACAAGTCAGAGAGAGAGAAGGATAAACATAAAATAATCAGACTTATTTGTGGGATATAAAAATATAATATGGCAATAATATCCAGAAACAATAGAGAAGAGGCCAGGAGAACCAGTCCACAGTAGGAAGCTTGCTACATGTAGTGGGGGGAGTACAATTAGAGCAGAGAAGGGACCACTATGATGATAACGATAATTGGAATGATTATTGTGAATGAGAAGTGAGTGCTGAAAGGAGATGAAGTGATAAGCATCATACTCCTTCAGTAGCAATAACTATAATGTCTAAAAGGAGAGAAAGAGGTGGGGGGGAATGTCTGCCACAGAAGCAGAAAGGGGGATATAGGGGATATTGTTGGCGGAAATATGCACTGATTAAAAATCTTAAACAAATTTGAAACAGTGAAGAAAACCAAATAGTATAATGACCAACCTTGATACCATGGTATTTAAATAAAAAAATAAAAGATTTCATTATATATCTGTTACATATATAATTACACAGCATGATTTTAATATCTAGGTTGACTAGTTATATGAAATATATCTACACCTGTCTTTTATATTCTCAGTTTCTGCCTCTGTTGATAATATTTACATCATTTTTATAACTTGGCTATTGTAAACAATGCTGTAATTAACTTGGGAGTCCAGATAGAATTTTTTTGTTATTTTGGTTTCTTTTATTTGAGATCATACAATACCCAGCTATGGTTTTACTTCTGGCTATTTACTGAGGGATCACTCCTGATGGTGTTCAGGTGGGGCCCACCTAGAGTGCTGGGGATAGAACCTGGTTTGGGTGTATGCTAGGAAAATATTCTACCTGCTGTACCATAGCTCTGATCACCCCAAATAACTTTCTGAAATTCATTTTCATTTACTTTTGGCACTAGCTAGATAGATTTCTATCCCTCCATTACTCAGTTTCACCTCCTTCTGTGTGGAATATTGTAGTATTTTCCATATATAACATTTATTCTGAAGAAAGTCTATGTATTTTATGATCAATCTAAGCATTCAATATAACAGAAATATTCCAAGATAGGTGAATAGTTATAAGATAACGGAATATTGTATTGTTCTCTATGTATAACATCTATTCTGAAGAACCTCTATGTATTTTAAGGTCAATTTAAGCATTTAATATAGCAGAAATATTCCAAGGTAAGGGGATAATTGACAGGATGCACAAGTTCAAATTGTGATGACTTTAGGAGTCAAGAAGATAGCTCAAAGGTTAGAGAAAATGTTTTACATGTAGGGCCACATTTGATGTCTGTAGGTGAAGATCTTGCCTTTGGTGCTTTTTGCTTCTTATTTGATTATTTTTGTGCACGTGGATTTATGAGTACACACCAAAAGGATAGTTTTGGTCTAGGTTTATTTTATGCATTTTAAAAGACATATAAGAGGGGCCAGAGAGATTGCACAGTGGTAGGGCATTTATCTTGCAAGTGGCCAACACAGGGTCAAAGTTCAATTGAATTCCAGAATCCCATATGGCCCTCCAGGAGTGATTTCTGAGCACAGAGCCAGGAGTAACTCCTGAGCACCGTCGGGTGTGACCCCCACCCTATAAAAAAAGTCATAAAAGAAATAGCAGAGTAAAAATAAAAGAAATTAATAGTTTCATTATTTTCCTTTGACAGAAACAAATTTAAATTTAAGATCACTTTTGGGAGATCATTTGTAAACTGATTAGATTGGAAACTCTGGACAGCATTGCACTTTACTTGTCTAATCCCTATGGATGCTTTGAGAACATTTGTTAAACCGAATTGGTAGTTGTCAAATTTTAGTGATGTTTTTTGTAACCACTAGAGCCACTTTACAGATGATTTGGCTTCCACAGAATCCTGCAGGCCCAGCATGAGGTGTCTGCCAGTCTACTCTAGGTGTGATCTGGGATGTGTCAAGTGATATCTTTATACTCTCTGCATCCATCACTAATGGAGATAAGACAACTGGATCTCAGTAACAAGGCAGAAATATCGCATCCTAGCATCGGCAAGGCATTTTCATGACTAGAAATGGCTAAATAATGTCTGCAATGCAATCTGCTTCAAGACTCACTCGCTTTGCTTAAATTAAAAAAGTATGCATGTCACCTCCCATTTGTTGTTGGGTTGTTGTCATGACCACAAGCTAGACACACTTGCTTTTGTGCTCACACACTTGCTGGTGGTTTTTTAGGAGGGTTTGCATAGTTTAGTCGTGGTGCTTGCACATACATGACAGGGGTGTGTTGGGAGTTGTGTCAAAGATAGTATATTTTGTTGTGTCACTGAGAATGCTGAACAACAGAGTTTCCAGTATTGAACTATACTGTGTGTGTGTGTGTTGAAGAACCTAGGGTCTCACCTGCTTCAGGTTTCCAAGGCAGTTGTTGTTGCCACTGAGGTTTCCCAGGGGTTCTTAGCTCCCTCTTGACAGAGTTTTAGCATTTGGAAACATGATTTGTTATGGGAGTAGCTCTGCCATTCTTTCCTTATTTATTTTGAGTCCACAGGAGTTTCTATTTTCTTCCCAGCAAGGGAGAAAAAAGAAATAGGAAATAGGGCAATCTGAAAATCCTTGTGTCAACCAGAAGTGCAAAAATATATCTAAATGAGAGACAGATTGTGTGAGTTTTGCCTTTAAAAGTAGATAGAGTCTTAGTTTAAGTCCAAGCTGAGTGCTAGAAATTCATTTAGTTCCTTCCAATGAGCAATAGGAATTGAGAGAGAGAGAGAGAGAGAGAGAGAGAGAGAGAGAGAGAGAGAGAGAGAGAGAGAGTGTGTGAGTGTGTGAACTGACAGGAAGTTCCAGCTCAGGCCTGAACCCTATGACAAGGATTGGGAGTTTGTGGCAGTGAATGCATATTGTCAGGAGAAAACCTCAGAGAACCTTCTGAAACGCAGGATCATTTCTGAGTGAGGTAGCAGGCTAAGGAATGTGAGGCAGCTCTTTGAAAATGCATTTCACAACCAGCCTGGTCATAATGCATTCAGGAGCAGTACAAAATACTTTTGGTATTTGTCATATTACACATAAAAAACTTAGTATTGTCCTGAGCCCGACTCAGATCTTTAAGGAGTAAACCAGTTTCATTTGGCTTTTTCCTTTCAACTTTTATATTTTATGGCCTGCCTTATACTGCTATGTGGTACTTGGTTTTGCATAAAGGTTCTCAAATGTATTTGACCTTGCACCCCCTTTTCAGAAAAATATTCACTCAGCATTCTAAAGGAAATCTTACCTTAAACCAACACACAAAACTACTGTGACTATTGTACCTGAAGCTACCATAGTCCCTTGGCTTCTTCCAGCAAACCCCTCTAGGGGTGGGGTCCTATTTCTCTTAAAAAACACTGGTTTAAGGAGCTGGAGCAGTGGCCCAAGTGGTAGAGCATTTGCCTTGCATGCGCTAACCTAGAATGGACACAGTTCAATCCCCATATGGTTCCCCAAGCTAGGAGTGATTTCTGAGCACACAGCCAGGAGTAACCCCTGAGCATCACTAGGTGTGGCCCCAAAACAAAAGTACTGGTTTATAGTCAGAGAGACAATACAGATGTAGAGCATTTGTCTTTAAATGCCTTGCATCAATATGGTCCCTTGACGATGGCTTGCTCCTAAACACAGTCAGGAGCAAGCTCTTTTTTTTTGTTTTGTTTTTTGTTTTTGGGCCACACCTGGTGATGCTCAGGGGTTACTCCTGGCTATTCGCTCAGAAGTCGCTCCTGGCAGGCACCGGGGACCATATGGGGAACCGGGGGATCGAACCGCGGTCCGTCCTAGGTTAGCGCAGGCACCTTACCTCCAGCGCCACCACCCGGCCCCCGTAAGCTCTTAACACTACTTGGTATGACTGAACAAAAAAACAAAACAAAACAAAAACAAACAAACAAAAAAAAACAACAGAGGTTGGAGAGATTGGTTTAGAGAAAAAGGCTCTCCAAAGCTGTCTTTCTTTGGACTTTTCAGCTACCATCCCAGACTCTCAGCTGACCACCCAGTGTCATTGTAGGCTCTGCAGAGCTGCTGATTCCTGAGTCATAGTTTGAATAGAGACAGTTACATGGAGGCCAACACTCCTGGGATGAGTCAACGAGCTTCATGTTATGAGAAAGAGAGCTTCTTTTTATTTTGTATGTAAACAAACACAATGACTTTGATTTTCTTCATCAAGTTAAAGATCTTTGATTCTGGAGTTGGAGAGATAGTATGGAGGTAAGGCCTTTGCCTTTCATGTAGAAGGTCATTGGTTCCAATCCCGGCATCCCTTATGGTCCCCCAGGCCTGCCAGGAGAGATTTCTGAGCATGAGGCCAGGAGTAACCCCTGAGCACTGCAGGGTGTGACCCAAAAAACAAACAAACAAACACAAAAAATTAAAGATCTTTGATTCTGAAGCATGAAATTACCTCTTCAGAAGGAAGGCACAGGTCCCTAAATGTTAATTAAAGCATATTCAGGAGTTGTTCAAATGCCCTAATATCTTTTAGGAATCCTCCATTCTAATATTGTGCTTATTTTGGATTGACTTTAGTGAGGGTATGTTGGCATGGGAACTCAAACCCAGTGAGGACCCACAGTAGTTTATCAAGTTCTATTAACAGGTCATGAAGATTCCTATTTTTACATTTTTTTTTGGTTTTTGGGTCATACCCAGTGATACTCAGGGGTTACTCCTGGCTATGTACTCAGAAGTCGCCCCTGGCCTGGGGGACCATATGGGGCACGGGGGATCGAACCGCGGTTCGTCCAAGGCTACCGTGGTAAGGCAGGCACCTTACCTCCAGTGCCACCACCCGGGCCCCCATTTTTACATTTCTGAAGGACAATATATGGGACTTTTCAGAAGGTGAAGTGCAATGTTATAGATTACTAAAAAGTAGTTTAAAAGTTACTTATTTTGAACATCCTGATTCGTAACTCTACAGGGTTCCATTAAATCTCCCACAAACTGAGGTTAGCAATCTCTTTGAGGTACCAATTGTGACACTTGAGCCTATTTTAGGGAAATGCAAGAATCCAGTTGAGGTACTGATTATGACAGTTGGGTTATTTTATGGAAATGCAAGAATTAACTTTCTAATCTAGACTGTCAATGCCAATTTTCAGGGTCTGGAGTTGAAGGGCACACTTTAACAGAATTCCATTTATTTTTCCCCCAATACTCACAACTCCATCCATTAACTTCCTTGCACATCTACACATCTATACTTTCTCAAACCTCTTCTCTTTTTTGTTCTTTTTTGTTTTGTTTTGTTTTGTTTTTTGTTTTTTGGGCCACACCTGGTGACGCTCAGGGGTTACTCCTGGCTATTCGCTCAGAAGTCGCTCCTGGCAGGCACGGGGGACCATATGGGGAACTGGGGGATTGAACCGAGGTCCGTCCTAGGTTAGTGCAGGCAACCTTATCTCCAGCGCCACTGCCCTGCCCCTCTTTTTTGTTCTTTAAATTTGTTTGTTTTGTTTTTGGCCACAACTAGTTACGCTCAGGAGTTACTCCTGTTTATGTGCTCAGAAATTAATTGCTCCTGGCTTGGAGGACCATATGGGACACCAGGGGATCGAACCGCCATCTGTCCTAGGATGGCGTGCTCAAGGCAGATGCCTTACACCCTGCGCCACTGCTCCAGCCCCTTCTTTATATAATTTTTAATAATAATATCTTTATTTAAACACTGTAGTTACAAAGAGGATGGTAATTATGTTTCATTCATACAAAGAACAACCCCCTTCTCCAGTGCATCTTCCCATCACCAATGCCCTCATCTTCTCCCACCTTACCCCTGCCTATATTCGAGATAGGCTTTCTACATCCCTCACTCTTTGACTTTGTTATGATAGTTCTCAGTATAGTTATTTCTCTAACTGCACTTATCGCTCTTTGTGGTGAGCTTCATATCTTGAACTGGTCCTTCCAGTCATCATCTCTGGGGATTATTTTAATGCCTTTTATTTTTCTTAAAATGCATATAAGAGTGAGACTATTCTGTGTGTGTCTCTCTCTCCCTCTGACGTATTTCGCTCAGCATAATAGATTCAATGTGCATCCACATATAGGAAAATTTCAAGACTTCATCTCTCTTCATGGCTGAATAATATTCTATTGTGTATATGTACCACTGTTTCTTTAGCCATTCATCTGTTAAAGGGCATCTCGTCTAATCTCTTCTCTTTTCATCCTCTGACTGGGTGATCCTGCTGCCCTGGCCAATGCCAGCATCTGCAGCAATAAGATAGCCTTTATTAAAATAACCATGATCCATTGAGATTTTCATTTTAAAGCTATCTTAAGGCCAATATTAAGTTAAGTTTGATGTGGTAAAACTGACATGGAATTGAGTTACCTTAACAATATCATGAATTCACATGAACTGGAAAAATAATATAACAATCTTGTCTAAAAAGGTTAATCATAATAATTTGCAACGTTTTCACCTACTTTCTCACTTCAAACTGACTAACAATTTCAGCATTCCATTCAACAGATGGGTTAACAATAAACAAGGGAGTGACTATATAACTTATAAAAACAAAGTTAATGTTTCTCTGCTCCCCCTCACAAGAATGGCAAGAAGGCAGTTGAAGTTAGTCAATAAAAAGGAAGTCTTCAATGATAAAACTTGAGCCCTGTTGAACAATTGAGACTGTCTAGTGTTTCCCAACCTTCCTAATCTGTTCCTGGGCTCCTTCTAGGGGAACAGATAACTGGTACCAGACGTGCAAATTACATTTTGTTGTCACAGATAGACATAAATCTCAACTACGAGCACACAATTCAACACAAATTTTGCTGAGCTCAAACCAAATTCCATCAACCCAAGGGAATAGTATTTTCCTGAGAGTTCCCTGACTCATCAATGACACAAAAGAACGAGAGACAATTACATAATGCTTCAATGGCAAAAAAGAATACAACATGTACCCAAAATAGATGAGGGGATGTATAGATGCTGCCACCTGTGTCCCCTACGTCCAATCTTTACAACGCCTGCAGTGATCTTTGACAATATTGTGAATAATGGGGTCAATGGGAGTCCTTTCTACTTCATAGTTCCTGCTGTACACCTAAACCTCACAGCTTCTGCCAAAAACCTTGCAGCTCCTCCTGCTGCAAACCTCTTTACTCCTGCCATGATCCTAGGGAGGAGTGGGGCATCGCTACACTACCTCTGGCCCTCGAGGGGTGATTTTCATCCATATTTTTATCTCAGGCCACACCCAGAGCTCCATTTTTCTTAGACCTTCACTGACCTCTAGGTGTTCTCAGAATATTCATAAGACCTTGGTAGTAGCTATGCTAGTTATATAGTTGATGTCGTTCTATCCCGGACAAGCCCCCAAATATTAGGGTCTGGAGACGAAGAATGAGACCACACAAGTGGATTAAAGCAAAGCAAAGCTTTATTCTATCTACTAGCTTCTCCAAAATGGCCATCCAAGGTCACCTATCAAATAGGCAACCCTGCCCAGAATCAAAAGGCAGTTTATATAGAGGTTTGCACAGGGAAGTCCAAAGTGGGGAAATGGAAACTTGTCCTCAGATAGTATAGTTAGATGCCTCAGGCGGCTCCTTGTGGTTTATAACTGGATCTTGAAGTATATCACAGAAAAGTGGAACTTACTCAAGAACATAGGACTTCACTCATAAAACAAAATATACCCTGCTGTGGACTTTTATTCATAATTTGATAAAAGTCCCTAAAGCAAAAACCTTAGTGGGTATTATTTTACCACTGGGATTCAAGGGGGAACACAAAGTGGACGAAATATGAAATATGAATTATGAAATATGAAATAAAAATGAAAAATAAATTAGACCACACAGAATTACATGGTGTGACCGGTGGTGAGGAAAGGTCCAGAGAGAGCTTTTATTATTTGAGTTGGCCTTAAATAGCTAGATTCTTGGGGGGTAGCCAGGGAGAAAAGAAAGGGGATTGAACCAATGAGATCAGAGCTAGAATTAGCATATGAAGTGACATTACTGCAGGTAGGAAAACCTGATACCTTCAAGGTAGAGGGAAAGAGAGAGCAATCACAAAGGGGAACTCAGCAGGAGACTTTTGGCACATTTTGCTGTACTGTAATTCCTTTGTCTGAGGAAAAAGGCCTGATTATAGAGAGAGAGCAGGGTCTTCCAGTGGTGAATAAAACAGAAAAATATATCCAGCACTCCACGCAAAAGATCCATTCATGATAGACCTCTAAGTGGGCCTTCTGGCAGATAGTTTTCTGGAAGAAAATTAGGCAGTTGTGTGCCCCCCTAAGTGGGGGTAACAATACCCAAATGGTCTTTCTCTGGTTCAGAACCCAGGGCAACCAACAAATAACATCACTATATCACTGCCTTTGAACCTTGTAATAATCACATAGACTGAGTGTCCATATTATGTTTCATAATAATGTGAACCATGTTGAGAGAATGAAAAGATAACTTAATCTCAAGCCCAGTTAACTGGTATGTGCTACTTCTTAGAGCTGCACCAAGGTAGAGGAAATGAATATCTGTCCATGACATTGTTTTTCTTGGCCAAGAGATATTATGATCACAGAGTCAGTTGCCTTTTGTCACCAGCAGGGCAAATTTCTTTTGAATTCAGATCTTGTTAACAGTCTCAGCTACTTGAGGTACTGATGATTATAATTTTAGGGAAATGAAAAAATTGACTTTCTGATGCTACTCACATTCAAAATTTTATGGAAAATATGAAATACCTGGAATTAAAATTTAAGTTTGAATTCTGACACCTTATCTAAAGAGGTCTGGACAAACAGGAAATCTCCCTCTGTCTAGTTCAAGGGCTCTACTCACTATAGATTTAAACTCTATTTAAAGTAGACCAGAACCAATTTCTTTTCAGGATTTCAAATTAAACAAAAAAATTGTTAAGCTAGTTTCTGTCTTATTTTTTTTTTGTGCCACATCTGGTGGTGGTCAGGATTTAGTCCTGGATCAATGCTCAAGGATTAATCCAGGCAGAAATGGGGGGAGGAGGGCATATGGGTTGCCATGTTAACTATGGCCAAGTTGACTATTTTCAAGGCAATTTTTTAAACTGATGTAGTATTGCTCTGTCCACTAAAAATTTTCTATACTATGCTGACTGGCCACTGTTTCTATTAGTACAGATTCTGGACCCTAATCTCAGAAATTTCTAGAGGTCTGGATAGGGAGGAGAGTCTTAGTGGGCAGCTAGATTCAGAAACCACTGCTCTTTACCATTATTATTTTTTTGTGTGCGTGATGTTCAAGATTCAAGGAAGTCGTTGGTTATGAGTGCATGCTTGGTATATGCACTCCAGAGAATTCTAGAAGCAGTATTCTAATAACAATTAATAATTCTTTGCATACCTAAATATATGAGATAATTCACTACTGTAGCAGGTTCAGAAAAATAAATTTTTATTTTACTAGAAACGATTTGTAGTTATTGAAGTCATGTTGGGTAGTAATATCCAATTACAGAGTTTGAGCAAATGATGCTTAGGCTGTTTCTCTGATTGTGGTAAATGCAACTTATTTTTAGACATTATGGAAAATAAAATTCTTTCAGGGGTTTTGACTTTGGCAACAAAATACCATTCTGGAAGTGAATTAAATTGGAATTGAATTTAATTTTATGCAGGTTAACTCAGAGAACTCTGTCTACCATTTGCAACTCTTTAAATGATAATTAGAATTTGCATGATGTGCAAAGTTGAATAAAACACATTTAAGAGAAACATTTGGTTCTCTTTTGTTGTGGTGGTTGTTGTTTAAGTGACTTTAAATGAATTATTTGCCTATTTTATCTTCTACTGGTTCCTCTCTACATAACTGATGGATTTGATCTGCTAAATTGGTAATGGTGCTGTAAGCAAGAATAGAACTATATTTGTAGAGTACCTGGAGCGCATAAAACCTGAACTCCATGGTGGCAGACAGTATTATTGAAATAAATAAAATACTGTCCAACAATGCTACTACATAAGATAATTTCTATAAATTTTACCCAATATTCCAACCACTGTGAAATCTGAAATTGCCAATAATTATGGCTTTCTCCTGGTATTCTGCTTTGGAAATTATTTAATGAGATGCTTGACTAATTCCAAACAATACTAAACAAATATGTTCATTAATATACTCATAAAATATGGCTACTAATCACTTGCAGATTCCTTAAATTAATTTCATGTTTAGTGTGCAATTGTTACTAGTTTCTATACCTTAATATTTGATTAGTCAAGTATTTATTTTTCTCCTTCAGCACTTGGCTTCTATCTTCAAAGAACATTTCAGTAATTAATTATACTTAAATAAATTGATTTGATCATATTTCCCTGGTACTAGATCTGGTTTTGCCTATAATAAAAAAGTCAGTATTCTACTCTTTTATCTCTGGCCCTCACAGCACCCCTGCTATGCAGTAAATGGATGTGACAATTATTGAATTAATCATAGTGAGGGAATTATTTGTGGGATATCTGATAAGTGATGCTGATGATTTTGATGATGATTTTCAGGGGTCTCCCAAATAATACTTCATAGGCCCTAGTATACCTTCAAGTAAGGTCCAAGCTGTCTGAGAGTTTAGTGTGACGGGGTGCTCCATGTCTGCACCCACCCATAACCAGGGAATCATAGCGATGCCAGATAGAAAACTGGAATTGACTGTACTCAAGGCAACTGACTTGACCCTTGAACTCTCTAATTATTATTGATTATTTTCATTGATATTATTCCTATCAATTTACTTTGGATTTTGAAGGTGCTCAGGGCTTGCTCCTGTCTTTACACTCAGGAATCACTCCTGGTGACATTGGGGAGAACATATAAGGTGCCACTGATTGAACTGCTGCATGTCAGGCAAGTGCCCTACCCACTGTACTATCTCTCTTATTTCAAGAGAGATTATTTTGGCTGAAGGCAACTGACTGGAAAAGTCACAAAAATTTCTTTCTTTCCTCTTTTTAAGAAAATTTTTATTTGGGGTTGGAACAATGGCACAGTAGTAGGGTATTTGCCTTGCATTTGCACTTGCCTTGCCTTGCAGCTGACCCAGTATGAAACACGGTTCAATCCCGGGTGTCCCATATGGTCCCCCAAGCCAGGAGCTATTTCTGAGTACATACCCAGGATTAACCCCTGAGTGTCACTGAGTGTGGCCCAAAAATAAAAAGAAAACTTTATTTAAGCGCCTTGATTACAGACATGATTGTAGTTAGGTATCAGTCATATAAAGAACACCCCCTTCACCAGTGCAACATTCCCACCACCAATGCACAACAATTATTTGGGATAGAAAATTTACTTTCCCATTAACACGTCTCTCAAATCTAGTATATTCCACTCCTCTTAGTCTGGAAATGAGATGGAATGATGAAAAGTGTGTTGGTGGTCTCTTTAAACAGCAAGAATCTCTTCTGGGCAACCTCTGAATGTGCAGAAGATTTTCCTCTAGCTTGAGAATGATCTTGGCCTTAGGTGTGAACTAGTAGTGTGGCAGATTTCCTTCACCTTTTTCTGTGGATACAGTGTTTGGTTGTCCCAAATATCTACTTGTACATTTGTTTTTCTTTGCAGTCATTCCATTGGTCTAGGAGCATTTACTCTGCACTATTTCTAAATCCCTCTTGGTGGTGCTTGCAAGATGGCTAAGTGATTTGAGAAGTTTCCAGGACAAGTGTGAGGCTGTGTTTATCCCTGGTGCCATGCATGTGCCAAGTCCAGCCTGACAGCTAGCTCCATGGACTAGGGTCCCCTTCAGGCAATGGGTCTCTGGTTACCTCAACAGGGCCTGTTAAATCACTGCTTGTCAAGTGTTTCATTGAAAGAATCAGTCACAAATTCACAAGACAGGCTGTATTCTATTATTCTTATTATTTTGCTTCCTCTTATAGGGGCAGGTCCATCTTAATCTTGATAAACTGTTCTCTAATAGACCATGAGATTAATTATATACATGTATTTTATTTTATTTTTTTTAGTTTTTGGGTCACACATGGTGGCACTCAGTAGTTACTCCTGGCTCTGTGCTCGGAAATTGCTCCTGGCAGGCTCAAGGGATCATATGGGATACCTGGATTCAAACCAGGGTCTGTCCTGTGTTGGCCACATGCAAGGCAACCACTTTACAGCTGTGCTATCACTCCGACCCCTTTATTCATTTAAATTTAAATAAACCCTCCATTTGGATAATTTGTACACATATTGAACAACTCAAATAACCCAAACAAGTAATCACTGAAAAGCATGAAGTGAAAGAATCTTTAGACCCCAGTTTTTTAGTTTATCATTTTAGGATCAACAACTCTCTTGTTACTTATGCATAATTTTAGATGTATACAAGATATATGTGGGTAAATATGCAAATGATGTCTACTAATCATTAGATATGCATGCCCAAATGTAAGTACAAAACTTTACAGTTAACACAAATTGTGGCCAAATACAATATTATTTGCATCCAGATTTTATCTTCCATCTGTTATATTGGAAATCCTTTTAATGGAGACAATTACAGCATATTTCAATTTTCCTATTTTATTTTATTTCTTTTTAACATTTTTTTCTTTTTTTTTATTTTTCTTTTTAACATTTTATCTAGTCTTTTTTGGGGGAGGCACACTCGGCAGTGCTCAGAGGTTACTCCTGGCTCTGTGTTCAGAAATCGCTCCTGGGAACCATATGGGATGCCGGGATTTGAACCACTGTTCATCCTGGGTTGGCTACATGCAAGGCAACGCCCTATAACTGTGCTATCTCTCTGATTTCTTATATTTAGGTCACACCCAGTAATGCTCAGGCTAGTCCTAGTTCAGTGCGTGGTACTCTGCGAATATATAGTATCCAGGATCAAACCCAGGTCTCCTGCGTACAAAGCATATGCTTAGCCCATTGAGCTCTCTCTGGCCTTAAAGCTTTAAGTTTATTTTGGGTGCACTCATGTTTATTTGCTGTGGGGCCACATCTGGTGGTTCTTAGGGTTTACTCCTGTCTCTATTCTCAGGAGTCATTCCTAGCAAGCGGTGCTTGGGGGAGCATATGGGAGGCTGGGGTTCGAACCTGGGTCAGCCAAGCACAATGCAAACTCCTTACCCACTGTGCTATATCTCCAGTCTCTTGTGATAGCATTTTAGGAGAATTCTTTTATTTTTTTTCAGCCTCCCCCCCCCCATTTTAGGAGAATTCTAAAAGTAAAGCTATATAGTTGAGGTCTTGTCATTTAAAAATATTTTGATGGATGTTGTACCCCTCCAAATAATAAAATAAATGTTGTTTTTGTCTCACTAGTACTGCAGTCTACATTTACTATAACACATAGTGAACTTTTTCTGCTTTGCTAATACCCTTGTCTTTGAAAAAAATTTGTAGATCAATCTGTCATAAATATTTCTCAACTTTTGTCCCACTTCCCTCCTTTTACCAGGTACAGAGCTCAAGTTTATAGGTCTGCAAGGCAAGGCCTTCTTCTCTTTTTAAACAGGCCTAGGGTCGTGTTTAATCTCACAGGCTTCCCTGCTCCTCCATTTATTAGCAATCATTACTTTAACTTATTCTTTTAGGGTCCTGGGGTGAAGTCATCGGCGCCGGAGGCTTTCAAGGTGTTGAGTAAATAAGAGATGGCAGAAAAATATTTCTTGTTAGTGAGGGAAGAGAATAATAGGCACGCCACTCAGGTTTCTGGGTGCAACTTTGGTTCAATTATCTTCAGATGTTTAAAATCAAGGCTGTTTCCAGACCATTTCAAAGACCAGCAGGGCATCCTGCTGGGAACTGTGTGAAATGAACACCCTGTAACAAATAATTAGTCTTACTGTTTTCCTTGTGGTTGCGAGCGAGAGGAAATATATGAAGGGTGTTTATCCCTTCCTGTAGTAGGAAAGAATTGGAACTACTAGGAAAGCCTGGAGGGGGAACCCAGATCCTGACGTGTTTATCCCCACCTTTCTGCAAAGAATAACTGGTAGTGCATTTGTGAGCCAGGGCACTTTTTAAGTCCCAGTGGTTTTGCTTCTTCAGCCCAGGTATGAACTTGTAGGGATGTTTTCACATGAGATTTGAAAATAAAAAGCCCACCCAATTAAATTTGATAACTATTTATTATATATTTTTGGTAGGTAGATGAATAAGGAAGAGTTGCTCCCTAAGGATTTTAAAATCTACATCCAAAGAATGAATGAGTTGCTATTTGAAAGATCTTTTACATTTCATGGAGGCTAAGATTTATATTAAAAAATATATGAAGGCCAGTGGATATGAGTTTAGATTGTTTAAATGATGACTTTGTTCCTTACCACCTCTAAAGATGTGGGTATGCTGCTTTTCTTCTCTTTGGGGAGTGAAAAGACATATCGATAATCTGGGCCACATTTTGCTGTGCTCAAAAGTGAGTCCAGGTTTTGTGCTCAGGAAAATATATTGTGGCTACAGCGATCAAACTGGGGTTGATCATATGCACCAAGCGAAGCTCTTTAACCTCTATATTATCTCTTGGGCACTGCTCTTCTTTTTTGAGGAGATATTTTGGGGTCACACTCTGGTGCTTGGTGGCCAATTTAGGTGTAGTGCTATTGCTACCTAGCATTGCATGAGGACTTTGTGATGCTGGGGTTTGAATTTGGGCTTCCAGCACAGAAAGCTTGTGTTCTGTCCTTTGATCTGCCCCCCTATCCTTTAAATTTGTTTGACCTCAATTTCCTTATCTATTGATTTGTTCTAAGAATTGCAGTAGACTCTTATGGGTGCAAATTATTTGCATAGAAGAAAATTCGCCTATATCCTACAATTGGTTCTAGGTACCCTATATCTTATAAGCAAACAAATTCAACCAATTGGCAACTGAATTTGGTTGAAATAGTGAAATAAACTTGGTGAGAGTTGGTTGAACTTGGTTGAATCCATGAATGAGGAACTGAAAGTTAGAAGAACTTTTTCTGCTGCTCTGATCTGTGGGTGTCTGTTGCTACCCCACATTTATGCACCATGACAGCTGTAGTAACAATTGTTCCTCTCTTAAACCAAGAGCCTGGGTTGGGCCAAATTCAGGACAATTCAACTGCTCTCAAATCACTATTATGTTCTCTAGTGCTGGGTTTCTGCTCACTTTCTCCCTTCAAAACAACCAGAGGCAAACATTTGGGGTGACCCAGTCACAGAAGACACTTGTTTCTATTTCCTCACACCTACTCAGATTCAGAACATGAAGGCCTGCCTGACCCTTAAGGAAAGTGCCGGCTCGCACACTTGGAAAGCTGTGTCATGTCCTATAAATGACCTGAGCTTCCTCCCTCACATGTGTTCTCACAACCCTGACTTTCATTTTTCTATCCAGTCTTTTGATCATCTTGCCCTGTTGTGCAAATGTGGGTGTTTGAGAGCTTGGGGGCATTCTTCCAGGATCCTGGCAAACTGGCAGCTGGGACACTAAAGCCTGGAGAAAGCCTAGTCATTGAAACTGGTCACCGCAAAGGTTGGGATGTGGCATAGGGACTGAAGACCAGAAAAAACATGCAAGTCCCAAGGCCAGAGAAATAGCACAGTAAGAAACGTGTCTTGCACACAACCACAACCATTCAGGTTCAATCCTTGGCAGCCCTGATTCCTAAGCAGTGAATCTTAAACACTGCTGGGTTGGACCCCAAATAAGCCCCCACCCAAATGCAAGTGTCTTACAGTGTAGAATTGGGTCTTATGTGTATTTAGTTGCTGCTAGAACTCCTGAAACCAGAGCTTCCCAGTGTGAATCAGATGAAACCTGAACTGCATGGAAGGTGGCAAGTTTTTGAGTGCAAGACCAGCCAATGTACTGGATGGAAAGTCATATTGGGTCTGTAAACACAGCAAGTAAGACAGGCTGCCAAAAGCAGAGGCAAAAATAGCTGAGGGGTCCCCCATGCAGTCTCACTCAAAGCATCAGCTCTTGCCAGACATTCCTTTTCACGGCTCTGCCTTGTCTTTTCTTCCTTGTTTTTCTTTCTGGTCAAGTTTTGTTGGGTTCCAAGGACTCATTAGTCAGTCTACAAGGGCTGTGATGGTCTCTCTCACCAAGCTCTGACTTGCTGGGCCTTTGTTTGGAGTGCTAGAGAGATGGTCTCTTTTCTGGGGCTTCTCTTCCTCAGGATGCCACAGGAAATAGGCCCTGGGTATGGCCCTAGGGCAGTATATTTCAGGTGTCAATTACGAGAATAAATTGGCTGTTGACTGAAATTTGAATCAGAGTATTTTTGTATGTGTTGACTTTATTGTGACTATTTATTTTTATTCTGTTTTTGAAGACAGATTTCACCTTTTTCTCATTGGGTCTCTCTTGCTAGGCCAAACTGAGTTCATTTCTTATTCCATAATCATGAAGTTGGAGATAGGAGGAAGACTGACAACATTTTGGAGAATGGGGATGGTTCATTGGACCTTGCCAGGGATAGAGTGTTTTTCTCTGTGCTATATAGTTCTTGAAGTTCCTGAAGTGCTGACAGAGGTCAGGTATTCGAATGGAAAATCCAGGACTATTATCTCACAGGCACCGGTTGGAGCTATCACATGTTCTTATACAGGAGGCTTGCATACCTTCCAAGAGGAAGGGAGAGCTTATGGTTTCTTTCACAGATGTTTGTAAATGTAAAATTGTATTTGCTTGAAAGTTTTCTGGCATAGAATGTGTCTACAAGAGTTGGAGTATTGGATTCAGTGAGGTAAATGTAAAAAGCAAGTAAATTTTTGTCTTGTCACTTAATTGGTAATCTTGCTTCTTTTATTCCACATCCTTGCACTTTTTTGGGTGTTGGTGATATAGGAGTGTTTAGTCCACATTTAGCAGTATTCAGGTCTTACTCCTGTCTCTGTTCAGATGACCATATGTGGTGCTGAGAATTGAAGTAGGGTTCTCCACGTGTATCCTAAGCACCTTAATCCCTGTATTATTTCTCAAGTCTTTCACTTCCCTTTTTGTTCCTAACTTTTCCCTCAAGGCAAGTTACCAGACACACATTATACTTTATACTGTATGATAACTGGCAAAATATTATTCCTCTGAATTGGAGTCTTAATATTCAATAGTACTAGTAATAATGTAGTACTTATTATGGTAGCCTACCCATGCTTTATCAATTTTCCCCTCATTATTTTTCTATACCTTTATTTTAGGTACTATGTTATTTACAAACTATTAATAGTGGGATTTCATGCATTAAACGTTCTAGCACTACATCTGCATTACTACTACTACTAGCAACTGCTCTGTCCACCACTGTTCCAGTCTCCTTTCACCCTCTCATCCCCCACCCTGCATAAGCTTCCTATTAAGGAGTCGATATGAAGTTTCTGTTGCCTTTGGGTATTATTATTCTCTACACTATTTCTTTATATCCCACAAATGAGAGAGATCATTCTGTGTCCTTCTTCTGACTCACTTCACATAGACTGAGAGAGAATATTTGCTCTAATCTAATATTTACACTAACCTGATAAAAGACATATAAAGAGGATGAGAGAGATAGTACAATGGGTAGAGCATTTGCCTTGCATGTAGTTGACTTGGGTTTGATCCCTGGCATTTGGCTTAAGATTGCCAGTGGTAATTCCTGAGTGAAGAACTTGAGTGAAGTAATTCATGAGCATCTCCAGCTGAGACCTTCTACCCTCCATTAAAAAAGATATAGAAGTTTACAAGGGAATAAAACAACCAAGCCCATCAAAAAATGGAGGAAAGAGATGAACAAAAACAACCTCAAAGAAAAGGAACAGGCATATGAAAAGGTGTATGAAGGACTGATCTGCCTCTCACCTGCTTTTTGTCTTTGCTGCCTGTGACATTTTTATTCTTCATCTTCATTTTCTTCTATGAAATCAGATATTTGCAAGCAAAAGAGGCAGGACTAGCTAGGTAGAATGGTGATTACCTACCTACATAATGTCTGACAAGACATTGGAAATAAAAACAGCTGTAAACCATAAGGACTTGACTACTTTTGCTATGAGAAAGTGGTTTGGTAGCGAATTCAGGATATTGTGGTGGGAACAGAGCGTGCTATAAATTGTTTTTCCTTGGTCAGACCTAGGACCAGAGTGAGGCAAAGTTTACTTGACTCATCAAAATTTCATATTTTGTCCACTATTAAAAAAATCAAAGTTAATGTGAACATTTCAGATAAGTATTTCAAATAAGTATTAAATATTAGTGAATATTGGAGTAAGAGAAAGTCGATCTGATTGATTTTGTGTATCTTAACCTGCTTAGATAGTCAAAACAAAATCTTGGATTGAGGGACTGGAAGAATAGTAATTTTTTTAAGGTTCTAGAACCTGTAAGTTCAATGTCATGATACAGTGAAGTTGATTCTGGTGAGAGCTCTTTCCCTGGTATTTCAAATAGTAGATCTCACTTTACACGGTTAAAGAGGAAATCCACCAGATCAGAGTGATGGTTCAACACTCAGGGATTGCTCTTGGTGGGGTTTGGGGGAACCATATGGTGTGTTGAAGATAAATCTCAGTTGACTGTGTGCAAGGCAAGTGTGCTACATGGTATATTATAACTTCAGTCCCTACAGTCCTCTTTTAAATAAAATTTTATTTTTAGACCTGTTTGTCTAGTTATTTAATCTCTAGATACTTTGGGTTTTGTTTTTTTTTTTTTTTTGTGTTGTTTTGTTTTGGTTTTTGGATCACACCCGGCAGTGTTCAGGGGTTCTTCCTGGCTCTACGCTCAGAAATCACTCCTGGCAGGCTCAGGGGACCATATGGGATGCCGAAATTCGAACCACCGTCCTTCTGCATGCAAGGCAAATGCCTTACCTGCACGTTATCTCTCCAAACCCTATACTTTGCTATTTTTATAACTCTTTCTGTTATTCAATTTTTTTATTTGAAAATTTTGTCCTCATCCAGTGGTACTTAGGGGACAACAGGGTCCTGGGGATCAGAGTTAGACCTCCCACTCAGCACTTTGAGCTATCTCTCCGATTTTCTTCTTCTGTTATTGATTTCCAATTTAATTCCATTGTAGCCTAAGAGCAGATTTTATTTAATTTTTGTATTTTTAAACTTATCAAATGTTTCTTATGAACCAGAATGAGGTTCATCTTGATGAATGTTCCATGTGAACTTTGAGAAGAAAGTATAATTCGTTGTTGAATTAAGTAATGTTTGATATGAACTATAATCAATTGTTGATGGTATTGGCAACTTAAAATTGTCCCTTCTGAATTTCTCCTACTTGTTTTTATGAATTTATATATGTATGCATATTGATTTGGTACTGGGGATCAAATATGCAAGCATATGCAAAGCAAATGCTCTGCCACCTATCCTGAACTTATTTAAATGAATTCATAAGCTCACAAGCTTTCTTTTTTATTTCATGTATTATTATTATTATCTTGTACATATCCTATATTATTTAGATATTCAATTTTTTTCTGAATTGGCCAGTGGAAGTCCTTTCAAATTAACTCTTGTGTGCATGTTTCTACTTATAATTGCTTTTCTACTTTTGTCTTTTTCTTATTTTATTGTTTCAGGGGACACTCCCAGCAGTACTTGGGTACAGCGTTGTGGTGGTAGTTGCCTAAGTGGCAATGGGGACACTTTGCTTAATGAAGGTAGATTTCCACGATAGTGCTGGATAATTGTTTTCTGAAAATGGGATGTTAGCAACATGAATCAGGCCTCTCTTCAAGATGATCTTTTATGTTGAGCTGTAGGCAAATTGAGGCAAAGGAGAACTTCTTGGCAACCCCAAAACTATATACCATAGAGATAACTTTTGTATTCTGCGTGATAATGTCTTCTGGAAGGATGGAATACATTTCTCAGTCTTCTTTCTTGAACTTGACTCTTGGGCCTGAAGCTACAATTACAAGCCTGAAGCTTGTAGTTATCCCTACAGAGGAGGTGTTTGGATGTTTGGATGTTTTCCCTCTTTATAAAAATTTTTATTTATTTGCTTATTGGACCACACCTGGTGGTATTCAGAGGTTACATCTGACTTTGCTTTCAGTAATTATTCCTGGTTGTGCAAAGGAGACTACATGGGATGTAGGTAAGCAAACCTGGGAATCAAACCGGGATCAGTTGCTTGCAAAGCAAGTGTTCTACTCACTGTGCTTTTACTTCTACCCCCAAATTTTACCTTCTTAAAGGTAGAGGTAGGTTCTAGTAAAACATGAATGTTGATGGGGCCAGAGAGGTGGCTCTAGAGATAAGGTATCTGCCTTGCAAGCGTTAGCCAAGGAGAGATCGCGACCGCTGTTCAATTCCCCAGTGTCCCATATGGTCCCCCCAAGCCACGGGCGATTTCTGAGTGCTTAGCCAGGAGTAACCCCTGAGCATCAAACGGGTGTGGCCTGAAAAACCAAAAAAAAAAAAAAAGAAACATGAATGTTGAAATATTAAATAACAGCCCATCAAATCAAGTAATGCTCTCTGCTGGAATACTAGTGTGCATAAATTATGGAAGCCAACAGTTGGATTTAGGATATCCCTCATCATGGTATGAATATAAGCTTGATTTTTTTAAATTTTTATTTTGACCAAAGTGGGTTACAAATTTTCAAAGTAATATTTTAGGTACATAGTGACATTGAATCAGGGGCATTCCCATCACCAATGTTGTCCTCCCTCCACCCTTGTTCCCAGCATGCATCCCAACCCCCCCTCCTTTACTCCCCAGGCTGCTAGTATAAGTGGTCCCCTCTGTGTCTAGCTTATTGTAGATTGGGTATCAATTCTGTTGTCATTGGCCTTAGATTTGGTGTTTAAGTCTGATCATTTTTTTTTTCTACTTAATGTTCATATGACTGTCTGGTCTTGGTACCCTCCATTATTTGCCCCTCAATTTGTGAGGCGGAACAAGATGGTTCAAGTCAATGTGGTTCTGTTTGAAGGAAGAAAAAACTAAAATAAAATAAAGTGAGCAAAAATCGAACAAGCAAAAAATGGGAGGAGTCCTTCTAGAGGCTATACATATCAATTTAAGAGAAGAAAGGGAAAACAAGCTTGAGTTTTTAAGCCCATGAATATTTTATGTCTTTGAGATTCGCTGCTAGGCTATGGTTGCCTTGAGTTAAAGGATCATGTTTTCCTGTAAACACTTGAACTCTCTCGTTATTTTTGGTTATCACCTTCTCAGACACGTATGATTAGTAAGAAGCCAGAGCATAATTAGTTTTACTGACATTTTGTTTTTGTTTTGTTGACATCACATGTTGCGATGATTCGGGATCTGGTTTCTTGGCCAAAGGGTTTTCTCTTGATGAGTTTGTAGCTTTCTGTGTAGAGCTTTTGATTAGACCTTGTTGTATGTAATCCATCCTCCATGTTCACAGGCATTACACCAAATGAGGACAAGATTTGGCCCATGGTGGATGATGACTCTCCCCTGGAATCCCCTGGGGACAGGCCATTGCTATTAGACTGCCATGTGCCTTGATCTTAATTTATCTGTTGTATACAATATCACTGGAAGCTGGGAAAAGGCCAAATACTTGACCTCTACTCGACTTGCTCCAAGCTTCCTTTGATCCTTGCTTTGGCAAGTCAAGTAGGGGAACTCCTTAGCTTTCCTTGGTCCCCAAAGTTTCATTTATTGGTCACTTGGTGACATTTAGTCTTCACATTACAACTGGATTTGAACAGTAGGTTGGAGTGAAAGAAGGTTTGAGCAATATTTTTTTGGAAATTGGTTGATTAGGTTGATGCTCTTCCAAATGTTTATGTGAAGATTTTTTTTTGCTCTTATGGTCATCAAGCTGTTGTGACAATTCATTTTATTCAAAACTTTGTTTCTTAGGAAAAATGCTTATTCTGCTTATGGCTGACCCTACTTTGATTCCTGGCATCCCATATGGTTCCCTCAGTGCTCCTAGGAATAATTCCTGAATGTTGAGCTAGGAGTAACCCAGGAACATCTCTGAATGTGGCCCACAAATGAAAGAGTATTATAATCAGGGTATTATACGCAGTGCTAGAGCTCAAACCCAGGTTAGTCGTGTGCCATGCAAGTACCCTACTTGCAGTACTATCACTTCAACTCTTGACAGCTAGTACATTGGACTGTATTAGATTTTCCTGATTATGAGGGCTTGTAAAGGTGAGCCATAGCCTCTGCAGAGAACTTGCAGTATTTATATTAAGTGTACTCCTGCTCAAATAAAGATTATATTCCTTTTTGTTTGTTTTTGATTTTTCGGTCACATTCAGTGATGCTCAGTGATTGCTCCTAGCTATGTGCTCAGAAATCACCCCTGGCTTGGGGGACCATATGGGATGCTGGGGGATCAAACCTCCATCTGTCCTAGGCTAGCATGCATATGTAAGTCAGAAACCTTATGCCCTGCACCACTACTCTGGTCCCTAAAGATTATATTCTTAAAGTGTTGGTGAAAAAAATTCATAGGCCAGGTGTACCTTAGTGGGATAAAAATGCACATAAGTGTACATGTGAGAGGCCTAGATTCCAGATACCACATAGTCTCATGAGTATCTGGGTGTAACCTCTAAACTCAGTAGCTTCTGGATGTGATCTGAAAATTAAAGCAAAGAAAAACATTTATTTCTGCTTATATTATATCTATCTTTGCAGAGATTAAGTCATCATAATTTCATTAGATGATTTTTACGTAGTACCTAAAATGACAATTTTCTGGGCTCTTATACTTTTTATAGTTTGATTTTGCATCAAATCTGACTACTTTCTTTTTTGGGGGACCATAACCAGCAGTGTTTATGGGTAATTTTTGGTAGTGGATAATATGGGGTTCTGGAAATCATACTTGGATCAGCCTCATGCAAGGTAAGTGTCCTACCTGCAGTACTTTTGATCTGTTCTATTAATCCATCTCCAGAATTATATACTTCCTTGCTTGGACAGACCAATAACTTATCAAAAAAATACAGAGATTATAGATACTTAAAACAACATAATATATAAATTTTTGTGCTGAATTAAGAAGAAAAATTTCAGATTGTTCCTTTGGGTGTCATATCATACATATGATAAACATAATGCCTTTTTCAGAAATCTTAATTTGAGAACTATGAAATAACGAAAGTACATTAAAATATCTTTTATAGCACTGGTTGTCAAGCACCTGACATATGTGTAAGATCCTGAGTTTTGTCCCTGGCACTACACATATACATAAAAAGAGTTTTATGATTAGAAACATTGAATTTAATATAATTTGTCACAAAAGTGGAATAGAGAAAACATTTATAAGGATACAGTTATGTCCAAGAGGAAAAATTGAAAAATAGACTTTACTTCCAGTATTTTATCATGCATATATTTCAAGAGAAGCTGCAGTGGATCTGAACATTGGGTGTACCTCTTTTTAGGGTTGGGTGGGCTATATCCAGTGATACACAGGATCTTCTCCTGGCTATGCACTCAGAACTCATCCCTGGCTTGGGGACCATATGGGATGCCGGGGGATTGAACTGCGGTTCATCCTAGGTTAGCTCATGCAAAGCAAATGCCCTACCTCCTGCTCCACTCCTCCGGCCCCTGGATATACCATTTTTTTTTGTGGTTTTTGGGTCACACCCGGCAGTGCTCAGGGGTTACTCCTGGCTCTATGCTCAGAAATTGCTCCTGGCAGGCACGGGGGACCATATGGGGCACCGGGATTCAAATCGATGACCTTTTGCAAATGCCTTACCTCCATGCTATCTCACGGGCCCCGGATATACCATTTTTATCAAGTGTTTTAAGAGTTCAAAATCTTTTGGTTGACACCAGTCTTTCCTTGTAGTTTTTCTACTCTTGGTTTTACTGAAAGCAGAATTTTAAGAAGAAATCTTTGACCGCTGTCCTTTATGTTGTGGGATCAAGTGCAGGTAGTTGGCAGTTTTTAAAAATATTCTATTTGTTGATCCTCTTACGACTAATCTTCTTTGGAAGTTCAGCCATGCTTTGTGTGAGAGCCCAGTTTGGGCTTTTGTGGGTGTTTAAGGCTGTGTTAGGGCAGGCTGCCCAGGAGAAGGAGGGATTAAACACCTGGAATTGATGCTTGACTCCAAGACTGTAAAAGACCTTATAAAAAGAGTAGACCTCAGACTGTTACTCTCAGTGTGGGCCCTGGCTGAGAAGAGTACTCACACTTCAAATAATTGGGCATTGAGGTCTTGGTTTTAATTGGAAGACATGGTTAGTGTTAAGCACAGTATATGATTTTTTAAAAAATTGGCACTTGTTTCCAAGTTCTTCTGAAGGTGCTGGTAGAAGTGAAATTCACATTTCTAACATTGATGGAAGAGGCAGTAGAATGGCATGGGGGCTGTAGGTGGAGAAATTAGAAAAAATAGAGGCTAGGGAGGGACAGGGGTACAGGAATGATGTTCTTTGACTTTGGACTGTTTGGTGCACATTGATTGGTAAGTGCAGGGGAATCAGGAAGTAACTTAGGCCCAACTTGATGTTGAGTTTTCAAGACTTATCGTCTATGATCAAGAGCAATGGATTCTTGCATCCAAGACCACAAAACAAAACAGAAAATGGCACCCATGGTTTTAACAGGCAAACTTTAGTGACCGCTAAGGAGGGTTTAAGAACCATTTGCAGACCCTGCTAGCCAGATGAGTAGGACCAGGAATTGGATTCCACAGGTATAATGCTCTGGACTTGGAACCAATAGCTATTATTATTATTGGTTTGTTGGGCCACACCTGGTGACGCTCAAGGGTTACTCCTGGCTATGTCCTCAGAAATCGCTCCTGGTTTGGAAGACCATATGGGACGCTAGGGGATTAAACTATGCACGGGTCGTCCTAGGTCAGTGCATGCAAGGCAAATGCCCTATCATTTGTGCCATCACCCCAGCCCCAATAACTGTAATTATTGTTACTCAAAACCTCTTCAGAGGCCTGGGAATAGTAATCACAGTATAGATTGTTTCTGTTCCTTCAAAGACTACGTTAACAGATATTTGTGTCTATAATTCCATATAATTCAAGGTTTTGACTAATAACTTATGATATAAAACTGATCAGAAATGGTATCTCTATTCTTTGGAGATAAACTTCATGGTCTCTTTATTTTGGAGGGTGTGGTCATAACCAGCAGAAGTTTGGGTTATAACCAGCACTCAGGTCAAGACCCATTCCTGACTATTCTCAGAGATCACTCTCTTGGTGATGCTCAGGGAACTAGACGAGGTGTCAGGGATTGAATCAGCTCCATTCCATGCAAGACAAGTAGTGTCTTGACACCTGTAATATCTCTTTTGCTCTTTTATTACTTTTTAAATCTTCAACACCTGGAGTTTTAACATTTCTATTATTGAGAGAAGGAGAATCTTTACCCTTTTCCTAAGAAAAGTGATTGCAAACCAGATGGTTCTTTTTTAAGTTTTATGGATAAGGTATTTTTTTCCTATTCATTCACTTTTTGGAATATTTCACTCTTATAACAGCTAGTTGGATGACATTTGAATTGTGGAATGACTCTATTGGTTATTAAATATATAAATTTGTCAGTGTATGGGAATTGCTCATGTGGGCTGCTCTCTGGGGATCCTAAGTGCCAGGACTACTCCAGAGCCACCATAACAAGCTGGACTTTTCTGTTTTCACTGCTATGTTTGGCAGTGATTTTGAGACCAACCCACCTGCTCCTCTGATGAGAAATGTGAAGCATATTGTGCTTTCATACCAGCAGATTTTGAGACTCAAGACTGTTATTTTACCTCTTTTTCTTACTTAGGGTTTTCTTACTTAGATTTTCTGACTGATGCTTACCTGATAGAAAATTGTGAAGGAAAGGTCTAGATTATTAAGGTCTGATATTACAAACATGATATTAAAAGAACTAGTAATGGGGCTGGAGAGGTGGCGCAGGGCATAAGTCTACCTTGTGCGTGCTAGCCTAGGACAAACCACGGTTCAATCCCCCAGCATCCCATATGGTCCCCCATCCCAGGATATATTTCTGAGCATCTAGCCAGGAGTGTGGCTGAAAAACAAAAACAAAACAAACAAAAAAAGAACTAGTAATAAAAATACCATACCAGAAATCAGGTTGCTCAGCCTTTTCCAGGAAGATCTCAGCTCAGCTTTTTATTTGGAATTTGCTCTGGGAAAAGATGCATATATGTTCCTTTTATGGCTACTGGCAATAGACCTTCAGTAGTTTACTGGCTTTAGTTTCTTTTACTTTCTTTTGTTTTGTTTTGTTTTTGGGCCACACCTGGCAGTGCTTAGGGGTTACTCCTGGCTGTCTGCTCAGAAATAGTTCCTGGCAGGCACAGGGGACCATATGGGACACTGAGATTTGAACCAGCCACCTTTGGTCCTGGATCACTGCTTGCAAGGCAAACGCCACTGTGCTATCTCTCCGGGCCCTGGCTTTAGTTTCTTAAACTAGCATTTGAAATTTTTTTTACCTCTGGACTAAAGAGATAATACAGTGGTTAGAGCACTTGTTTTTACATGCATCTGATATGGGATTGATCCCCAACACAGCACTGAGTCATTCAGTCCTCTGAGCACCATCAGGAGTGATCCTGAGCACTCTTTGTTATGGTTCAAAGCCCAAAATGTTTTCCCCATTTACTTCTCTCCTTTTGCTTTTACTGCTAATAATGGTAGGGGGTGTTGCACACATCTTAAACCATGGCATTGAACACTTGGTTATGGTGTTTGTTTGCCATTACATACTTTTTTGTTGGGGCAATTTGCATGCGCTCACCATAGATCATATTATTTCAGTTATGGTGCTTTCTCACCTCACGGTACTTGCTGGGGTTGCATGTTTTAGTTCCTCTGCTTGCACATACCCCTGTTTGCATTGAGCCTTAAATCACATACTCTGGTGTGCTGAGGATCTTAAATATCTGAACCGCTAGGAGCATGCTTACTGCATTTTTGTTGCCCCAAGATCAAATGCCTGCATTAACATTTGCACAACGTGTTACTAGTCCATTGATCCTCTAAACTAAGAGAATAAGATTATTTTTATTTTTGGGAGGCCACACCAGGTGACATTCAGTGGTTACTCCTGGCTATAAGTTCAGAAATGTCTCCTGACTTGGGGGAGCATATGGAATGCCAGGGATTCAAAACACAGTCTGTCCTAGGTTAGAGTGTGTAAGACAAACACCCTAACGCTTGTGCCACCACTCCTGTCCCCATTAATTATTTTCAAATGGCTACACAGAACAGTGTTGGAGACTAATCTCAATTTAGAACTCAGAGGCCTTCTGGAAAGTTCTAGGAGACTCTTTGGTGCCAGAGATAGAAATTGGGGGGATTTTTTCATGCAAAGAATGTGATCTACTTCGGTGATTTACCTTGTTGGTCCATTTCTGACCAAGAAATCACATTATGTGGTCTTTTGTCTCAAAAATCCATGGAGAGATATCTTGATGCCAGGGGATCTTGGGTTTGCATTAGTTTTCATTATCCTTATTTTTTCTTTGTTTCCTCTCAGTGGAAAACAAGTCAGACATGGCCCTGTTTTGAAGTAAAACCAGCAGAGGCAACTCCCTTTCACAAATCACAGACTCAACCCTTGATAATGCATGCTTGTGAACATGGATGTTTCTCTATTCTCCAAGAATTGTTCTGTCGAGTTTTTAAATCACGACAACTCTTCTTAAGCTTTGCTATTCATGAATCTTATTTGTGCAAAGTATGGAACAAATTAAAACTCAGAATGGAGCAAATGAAAAGTCCGTGTTTTATTATGCACAAATAAATACTAAGGAATGGGTTTCAAGAAATGTTAGGATATTATCTCCTAGTTATATGTTAATACATTGCAAAACCCTTGGAATAGAATATTTAGAATTAGAACTGTCTTATAAATTTTGGATGACTGCTACAACTTTAAGACATATGAAAGGGGTTTAAGAGCAGAAGAGATGCTCAAATTGCTGATCGTATGTTTTGCATGTGGTAGAATTTGGCATGCCCAGCACTATGATCTGCCGAACACTTCCAAGACTATTCCATAAATTTAAGCCTATGGGATGGCAGCAAT
This sequence comes from Crocidura indochinensis, assembly GCA_004027635.1. NCBI lineage: Eukaryota > Metazoa > Chordata > Mammalia > Eulipotyphla > Soricidae > Crocidura > Crocidura indochinensis. The sequence continues at coordinate 4,955 of PVKC010003548.1, read as the reverse complement.
CCCTGTCTACTAAGATTTTATTGCATTGAACTTAGAATTTGTAAAGCTCATTTAGTTATCTAGGGATAACATGAATTGCAGATCATAATTTCAAAATGTCTGTCCTCTCTTGTCTGATTCTCAGGGTCCTAGACCACCTTGAATTTCTGAAATAGTACTGACAGAGGCAGAAAATAGCTATTTCTGTTTCCCTTAGGCTAAAAGATCTCAGCCAAAGGCCCTGGTGCCAGATTTCTGCAAGACCTTTAGATTTCTTGAGTATCTCGATAATACACTGATGTTTCAAGGCTGGGTGCTCCCCAGCTGGAGTCCAGAAAATGGTTGAGTGGCATCCCTCGAGAAGGAAAGTAACTTGCAAGAAACTCCCACAAAGTAAATCATCAGTGGATGGTTTTCATCCAAGAGTTGGGGAAGGAAATGAAGTGTGAAATAGCACAGATACTGATGAAGACATTAGTCCTCCATCAAAACCACAACTGTGTCAGAGCTGTGGAAGTTTGTTAACATGACCTTATTGCTAGAGTAGAGAGATTAGTAGCTTATCTGCTGCCTCCAAAAACTAGTCTACTTAGAAAGAATAACACAAAATATAGAGAATGACATAATAGTCTCTATTTCCTTCAAGTGGGTAATAGGGACAGTGTTGTGACTCATGTATGACACCATTTTAGAAGAAATATTAAGAAGAATGTAACAAACTTGTTACATCACTTTCCCCTATTTCTGCAGTCCCACAATCAATTTGGTACTTTTCTTTCTAATCCTAGACCGAAAAGAATGCTGTTCAATTCTGTGTTATCAACTGCCATATCAAATAAACACTATTTATATATATATATAATTTGTATGTATGTATATAATACACACATATATAATTTCCTCTCTGCTTATGTAGAGGTGTTTCATTATGCTATATGGTCAGCTCATAATAAAATGATAAACAATGACAAGAAAGAAAGCTTTCACAGGTAGTTTACCTTGGGCAGATAATATGAAACATTTATCATTCTTTCTTAAGGACTGACTTAGCAGAACATCTATCTCTAAGATTAAATTGTTTCGTAAGAACTGAATCCAGATGTGTAACCCAACTCAAGCTATAGTAAGCCTCTTAGAAAACGTCACTTGTTTGGAGGCAAAAGTCAGCTTGTTTTAGAAGGTTCTTTTAGGATTGATTGCAATATTCCTCACTAGGCATTTTCCTTGAGCAATGTAGAGAAAGTCATATGCACAACTGAATCTTGCTACAGTAATGACTGGAGAAAGAAGAAAAGTTTTCACTGAGGGAAGAACTACCCTAAGCCTCAGAAGCAAAATAGTTGGAAATTTTGGACCCTAAAAGAACTGAATAACTTTCCATAATTTCTTAAAAATTCTGAGATTTCCTGGGATTGACCTTCATTTTACCCTCTATGAAGGCTAGTTTGACTGTGAGTCTGAAAATGTGTACCTATACTCAAACTATTTTGCTACTGAATTGAATAAACTCTTTGTGACTCGTAATTAGTAAGATGATTTTTGGGGCAGTCATACCTAGTGGTGTTCAGCTGTTGAATGGGTATTTCTATAAGTTCTTGGGGGATTAATCAAGCAGAAATCGAACCTGGGGGTTCCTTCATTGTAAAACAATGCCTGCATCTCTTTGAGCTATTTCCATGCCCAAGTGAAACATCATGACTAAAATATTTCTTCTGCAGCCCAGCTACCTTCTTATAAAGGTTCATGGAATAGATCTGGAACTCCTGGAACCACCTATAGTCTGGTCATTAAAGATAATTTTGCCTACTGAAGAGAGATAAATAATCTATGTAAAGGTTCTATAAATTTGATCAACATAGAATGAGAATCTATGAAATGCATTTCTCTTCACTGTATTCTGATTACTCGTGACTGTTCAGGATTTTGTAATATGGCATGGTCAGGGGCAGATTCTCTGTGTTAGAGGCCATGGCAACAATGAGACATGGTCCATTGGTCACACTAGGAATCCTGTATCCTTGGCTACATCTGTTAGAATCATAGGTCATCGCGTAAGATGCTGGGAAGGTCATTTTTCTAGACGTTTGCTTCACAGGAGCTAGGGATTATCATGTGCTTGTGACAGACAAGGCAGCATTTGTCAGCAAGAGTAAATCAAGTACACAAGTGGGAAGCATGGATAAGTGAGAAAAGAATATGGAATTCCAGAAAGTGGATTTTCTCTTTTCACCACTGTGATTTATTTTCTAGAGTAAAAATAATTTTATTTAAAGTATGATGATTTACAAAGTTATTGATAGTTGAGTTTTAGATATTTAGTATTTCACATCAATGTCACCACCAATATCAACTGTCCTCCACCAATTTCCCAGAGTCAATCCCATACCTCCACCTCTCAATTTTCCATCTTTTTTAAGTTTGGTTGCTAAAGTTTGGGTTTCATGATTTCAATGTTGTTGATCCCGTGGTTTGGATATTTAGTGCTGTCCTTTCTTAATACCATCAATATGGCTGAATCCCTTGACTTTTCTTCCCTGTTTTTTCTTTACATCTGTCTTTCTCTCCATCCACTCTGTTTCTGTACTGTCCTTCCTTAACACCATCAATATGGCTGAATCCCTTGACTTTTCTTCCCTGTTTTTTTCTCTACATCTGTCTTTCTCTCCATCCACTCTATTTCTTTCCTTGTCATCACTAGACTCTGGTGCAACCCCTATTTCAGTCATTGCATTCCATCATGCAGTTATTCTAAATACCACATATGAGTGATATCATCCCTTATTCATCTTTTGTATTCTGGCTTACTTCATTTAACAAGAGATATTCCAGTTCCATCCACGTTGCAGCAATTTATATGATCTCATCATTCCGTATAGTTTTGTTGTATTCCATAACACACACACACATACACACACCAAATCTTCATGATCGACTCATATGATTTTGGACATCTAGATTGATTCCAACTCTTAACTATTGTACTGAGTGCTGCAATGAAGAATTTGCCATTTTTCTTTTATTTTATTTTTTTTAAATAATACCTTCTAAGGGCCGGAGAGATAGCATGGAGGTAAAGCATTTGCCTTACACGCCAAAGGTTGGTGGTTCAAATCCCGGCATCCCATATTGTCCCCTGAGCCTGCCAGGAGCGATTTCTGAGCATAGAGTCAGAAGTCATCCCTGAGCACCGAAGAGTATGACCCTCCCCCCCAATAATAATACCTTTAGAATACGGAGGGGGTAGAATACGGAGGGAGATTTGGGACAGTGGTGGTGGGAATGTTGCACTGGTGAAGGGGGGTGTTCTTTACATGACTGAAACCTAACCACAATCATGTTTGTAGTCAAGGTGCTTAAATAAAAAAATAAAATAAAATAATGCCTTTATCTAAGCACCATGATCACAAACGTAATTACAGTTGGGTTTCAGTCATAAAAATAACACCCCCCTTTACCAGTGCAACATTCCCACCACCAATGCCCCCATCTCCTCCCTCCTGTGTTTGAGACAGGCTTTCTACATCCCTTACTCAATGGCATTGTTATGATATTACAGGTATGACCTGGTGTCTGGAGCACAGAATAAAATATCCAAAAGATACATGAACATTTTAAAATAATCTATAACTTATAAATGCTTTCATCTGTCTTATTTTACATTGTTAAGTTCTCTCCAGCCTGGGTAAGATGTATGAGTCTATAACATGTTTCACAGATGCATCCTATGAGACTTCACAGAGTTACAGTCATTTTCAATGTCACAACAAGGTCACGATCAGATCACAAACTTTTATCTTCTTTTTATTTTATTTTTATTATTATTCTAATAATATCTTTATTTAAGCACCATGATTACAAGCATCTTTGTACAGTTGGGTTTTAGTCAAGATAAAAGAACATGCCCCTTCACCAGTGCAACATTCTTACCACCAATGCCCCCCCATCTCCTTCCTCCCCTCTTTCCCTGCCTGTATTCGAGACAGGCATTCTATTTCTTTCACTCACTACCATTGTCATGATAGTTGTTAGTGTTATTATTTTTCTAACTGCACTCAGCACTCATTGTGGTAAGCTTCATGTCATGGGCTGGTCCTCATCTCTAGTGTCTCTGGGAATTATTACAATAATGTCTTTTATTTTTCTTAAAATCCGCAGGTAAGTGACACTATTCTGTATCTATCTCTCTCCCTCTGACTTAGTTTACTCAGCATAATAGTTTCCATGTCCATCCATGTACAGAAAAATTTTATGACTTCATTTTTCCTCATGACACTAAATCCAGGCCGTCTTTCACCATAGTATGATGGATAAAAGAATGCTGACTTGATGAAGCAACCTTTTGAATGACTATCTTCAGTGTCACAGGATACCAAAAATAGACGGAAAGAAATGAGATTCTCCATAGCAAATCAATTGAGCTCACCAATCTGGGCAGGCTCAGATGCCATGCATGGCCTTTAGGAAAGGTTTGGCCCTGCAGTCATGGGCCACATCACCTTCTTGCTGTGTCCAATTTTCCTTGTGGAGATGACTGTTGGCTTTTGTGTCACACATGGGCTCTGTTATTAAAGCACATCGGGAGCAAGCAGTAGGGATTGGGAAGAGGGTTTATTTTAAGATGTGGTATGACCAGCAAAATATTTTGGTGAGGAGTTTGTACTGTGAGTTGCAAATGTAGAAACTTACTGTAGTTTCTGTATCCACTAGGAGGCCTAGCCAGTACCACTTATGCCACTGAGGTGTCTCTGGAGAGTCAGAGAGAATGCACAGTGAAAGCAGGAAGAACTCCATCTTTTCTTATTTACAAATAATTTGTAATTTCCTTTTGCAAGTGATTTAATATGGGTTATACTGTACTCCCCATGCATGTACACTTATACCATATGTATGTGTGACTTTAAAATAAAGAGGGGACTAAAGAGATAGCATGGAGATAGGGCATTTGTCTTGCATGCATCGATCCAGGACAGATGGTG